>SJYC01083596.1:0-192709 GCA_006408675.1 Madoqua kirkii | reverse complement strand
GGCTTCTTGACACAATGTGCTCAAAGTTCTTTCATGTTGGAGCATGTGGCAGCAGCTCCTTCCTTTTTAAGGCTGTGTGATATTCCAGTGTAGAATAGATCACACTTTGTTCATTCATCCATGAATGTACAATTGCTTCCACCTCTTGCATATTGTGGATAGTTCTATGAACATGGTTGTGCAAATATCTATTTCAATTTTGGGGGGCATATGTACCCAGAAGTGGGACTTTTGGATCATATAGTAATTCTAGTTTTAATTTTTTGAAGCACCTCTGTACCATTTTCTACAACAGTCACCTCATTTTACAGTTCTACCAACCATACACTAAGGTTTCAATTTCTCATTATATACAATAATTGGAGTCTTCGTAACTGTCCCCATCTTAATCTATGTTAGATGGGTAATGATATCTATCAGCTAATCCTCCTGATTTATGTTGAAAATATACCCCCCGTCCAACTACTTCTCAGCTTGCCCATCACTGTCACTTTTTCTCTAGTCACCATTGGCTCTTGTATGGACCACTGTAGTAATCTTTTAGTTCCCTGGCCAAGGATGGAACCCGGACCTCCTGCATTGGGAGCTCGGAGTCTTAGACACTGGAGCCCCAGGAAAGTACCCAGAAAGGTAATTTTAAAATATAAGCCAGGTTTTATCACTCTTCTTCTCATAACATTTGCATGGCTCCTATCAGACTTTGGATAAAATCCAGTCTCTTCTTTAGTGTCATAAAAATGCTCATCTCCTTGCTTACATGGCTTCAGACACACTGACCTCTTACTGTGCCTTATAACACACTAAGACTGTTTCTGCCTCAGGGCTTTTGCCTCTGTTGTACTCTCATCCTGAGTGGCTTTGCTTATAGACAGTTACTTGATGCACTTCTTCCTTAATTCAGTTTTCTGCTCAATTGTGACCTCTTCAAAGAGACTTTGCCCAACTACCTGATCAGAAAAGGCACTCGTTGTTAACCTTCACCGAGCACTTACCACCCTGACATCAGGTATGCTGTGTACTCAGTTGTGTCTGACTCTCTCTAGCACCATGGACTGTAGCCCTCCAGGCTCTTCTGTCCATGGGATTTTCCAGGCAAGAATACTGGAGTGGGGTGCCATTTCCTCCTCCAGATGACCTCCCCATCCCAGTGACTGAATCTGCATCTCCTGCATTTGTGCCACCTGGGAAGCCCCTCTGACATCATACTGTACTTGTTCATGACAGTATTAGTTTTCTCCTCCAGGAGAATTTGAGCACTATGAATTCTCTCTGGGCATCTGCAAGAGAATCTGGCACTTCAGAGATGCTTGATAAATATTTGTTGAATGAGTAAGAGAACACTTTGTACCCTTGTATCTAAACAGCTTTGGTCATGGTGACAGAGATACCTAGTGAACACCTGGTGTCCTAGTTGGGGGCTTCTCAGGAGAATGCCTGTAGTTTTTCTTCCTCCTCCAGTTGATTTCACCAGCTGTTATCCACTTGATGACTGTTGCTCAAGAGATCTGAGTGGGAAAGTATAGATAAATGCCTCATCCAACCCCTTATAGAAAAAAAAAATTCAGGGATTGGTGGGAATTGTTTGCTTCTGTCCTCTTGGCCCCAAATCACCTTTCCTAAATTGAGTTTTAGCTGTTCTTTATTACCTGCAGTCACATTCCCTGCTGTAATGTGAGGGGGTAATGCCTCATTTGCACAGTGAATGCTGAAAATGGGTTTTAAAACAGAAAGCAAAGCCAGAAATTCCTCTGCATGGGAGATGGTAGTTTGACAAGTCTTTGAATTACATAATGGAATCTCCTCTTACTTTCTTTATAAAATATATCAAACTGTCAAAAACAATGAGCTTTTCTTCCCAGGTTGTTTGGGATTTCCTGGCACTTCTAGCTGCCATCCTGTCCTAGAGGGGCTCTGGGATTAGAATTGTGTGTGGTAGCTTTGTTTTCCCCCAGCTGGGTTTGTGATGAAGTTATTTTGATGGAAGCGCTCAGTTGATTCTGAAGGCGGTGCACATGCTCGCGGAGCTGAGTGCTCCTACCTTAAATGGTCTTCCATGCTGTGCAAGAGAGCTTCCAGTGCATCGTTGTTGTGATCATGTCATAGGGTTGGAACATGATCTTTGCCTATTCACGCCTCCTCATGGTTTTGTGAAGTCTCCTTCAGTCTTACGAGTCTGTTAGAGACTCTGATAGTTAAACATGGTCTGTAGGCTCCTGGGGTCTTTGGATAGGTAACCAGGGGTCTGTCAATTGCGAAAGACTGAAAGATGACTGCAAACACCGTTGTTAGTTTCTCACTTTGGGCGCTGCTTACACAGCACGTTCACTTGGTGAAAACTGAGCTCATCTGCTTACGAGTTGTGTACTTTTCTGTGTTTTATATTTCAATAAAAAGACTCTCTTAAGAAAACAAACCAGCCATATTTCCTATCTGCAGGAACATCTCCTCTTGGTGGAGATACTCAAATAGATCACATACTCAGATTAGTGCTGGGATTAAAGAAAGCCTATTATAGGAGCACAAAGAAAAGGCTTCATCCTCATCTTTTAATGAGATGGAGGAAAATCAGAGAGAAGATTTTAATGGAATTTACCTATTACCTTTTCTTGGCTTCCTCCGTACACGATAAGATTCATATAGAGAAAACAAGAATAAGTCGGTTAGATTCTAGTGCTGTGGTAGCATGCTTAGAAGATAAAATGTTGCTTAAAAAAGCAAAAATTGTGCTAAAAATATCATTTCCTTCAGGGAACTTGTTGATAATTGTCTCCCCAGTCCTGCTTCATTTTTGGCATATATGGGTGAGTGTTGAACACATGACTGTGGGTTGGTTGTCCATTGGTGTGTTTTGTTACTGTGAAATATTGGTGTTAATGACTAGCAGTGACCCTGTTTGGAGGAGAGTGGTGTTAGTGTTGTGTATGTTAGGGGTAGTGGAGTAGTAATGTTTTTGTTGTTTAGTCATTTATATGTCCAACTCTTTGCAACCCCATGGACTGTATTGTAGCCTGTCAGATTCCTCTGTCCATAAAAATTTTTCAGGAGAGAATACTGGAGTAAGTTGCCATTTCCCTCTCCAGGGAATCTTGCCAATTCAGGGATCGAACCCACATCTCCTGCATTGGCAGGCAGATTATTTATTACTGAGCCACCAGGGAAGCCCTTTTTGAGTACTGTTGACTGTGAAAGAGTCTGATAAGAAAGAATGTTTTTATTGTTCTTTTTCATCATTATGATTAACAGAATTGTAATAGACAATGATTCGCCAGCCTTCCAAGGTGATTTTAAGCTGATTTCTCAAGTGTAAATGCTTTGAGCTCATAGTAGAAACTGACAGGCAGAGATTGGAACTGTTGGACAATTGAAATCCTTAGAGTAGATAGCACCCAAATTGGTCTTTGAACATTGGCTCCAGACATGTGGGTGCAGAAGAAATACCTTGTTAATGTTTAAAGTAGATTCCTAGGTTCTGCCCCCAGGTTCCGTGGGTCTCGGAAAGGAAGCCCAGCATGGAGAATATGTGGGTGGTTCACAGAGGACTCTGTGAAAAGTGATGACAGGAAGTGAAGGTAGGGGGTGAGAGGAGGATTGGTGGAAGGCAAGTGCTTGGAAGAAGGAAGAAAAAACCAGCAGTCAGTGAGGAGGCAGGCTGATTCCCAAGATAGAAACAGAGACTGTTTCTGAGAAGTAAATGTGGTGTAGTCTCTGACATTGGAGGGACTGATGCTGGAACAGATAATAGCAGTGGAACCTGTCAACCATAGGCTGCTATGATCTGTAATTGCTGACTTTATTGGAAGGTGGCTTAAGAATGAGGTTAATATTTAAATGAAAATGTCACTCTAGGGGAATGTGTGCCTTAAGACATCACACCTGAAACTAATCTCAGAGTAGCTTCTTATTCGAACCTATCATTGGAAGGAGGAAAAGACTGGGAGCCCCAGAGCCAGGGAAGTAATTTGGTGGAGAGGTCAGCAGAACTTTGACTGAAATTCAGAAATAGCTTGATGAGGAACCGTTCCACTTACTTGTTCACTAATCAGACACTTAATGAGCACTGACTACCCACTCAATCTCCTGGGCAGGGCCTTGAGATTGAGCTGTAAAAGGAAAAATTGATAGTCTTTGCCTTCAAAGAGTTTGTAGTCTAACAAGCAAGTCAGTTGTAGAACAAGCACAGGAATTTTTCCTACTGTGGTTCTGTCTCCCATGATGACAGTTAAATATAGCAAGGTTGTTTTATTAGGAAATAAGCTTTGCATGATGCAGCCCCATACTGATTACCATATTACTGAATGAGGACCTGGGTACAAGGTGAGTAATACAGCCCTCTCAACAGCTGCACTGTTTGAACGGCAGGTTGCTGCTTGGCCCTGAGATTTTTGACTTAATGCAAGTTTCTGTGATTTAGTGGGGTATGGTATGGCTCTGTTACTTGAAATGTACTGTGCAAGGCTATCACCTAGGTGTCTTGTTAAAAATGCAGGTTCTGTGTGTTGAGAGTGAGGGCTAAGGTCCTGCATTTTCAGCAGACTGCCTAAGGGTGCTGATGCTGGCAGTAGGTGGACCACACTGAGTAGCAAGAATCTAGAAACTTGGAGGTATTTAGAGGCTCTTCTGAGTCACTGAAGAGCTCCTCCAATGTAAGTAGTTGGGTTTTTGTTAGTTTGGATCAACTGATTTTTTTTTTCAGCTTGTAATTTTAAATAGGTCCATTGTAACTACAAAAATACCTTTGCTGTTGAAATTCATCCAGAAAAACAATTTTATGATTGCAAGTCCTTTCTAACGCATTTTCATTGAAAAAAATTATAACCTCATTTTGGAGAAAACCAGATTTCTTGAATTCACCAACTATCACATTATAGCAGCACAGACTGTAATTACAAGTGTGACAAATGTTATAAAGTAAATTGGAAGAACCCTGGTAATATCTATATTGGGGTGCTCTGTATGTGTGCATTTGGATAGAAGCCACACTGGTTTCTTTTTCTGCTCCCCATCTCAATCCTATATTAGTACATAAGTTAGCACATCCTGGTGCAGAAAGTCTTGAAGCAGAAAAGCATTATTACCTGAACCTCTTCCATAGCCAAAGCCAGTGAAGCCACACATTCCGTACACATTTTGGAATATTAGCCCTTTCACTTCCGGCTCATAGTTTGTTTATAACAAGCAGAAGGAGAAAAATTATTTACTCTCAGATTGCTATCGTGCTTGACACTATCAGGCTTTTTAAAGGTTGTAACTGAATAAATTGAGCTTTTGTGTAGGCGTGTTTCTTTTTTTAAGTTGTTTGATATGAGGGTAAAAACTTAATTGCAGAAGATTCTACAGAAAACAGATTCTCTCAGGAATCTTTTTAAGAGTGATTTTCTCATCTTTTGAGCAGTAGTATTGACGAATACAAAAAATCTTAGGGAGATTTTCTGTTCGACCTTCTTGATTAATTTCCTTCCATTGTGTGTTGGCCTCCATGTTCAAATTAGAAATTTCCATGGCTGATTACAGGGGCATTAATGCTGTTGTTATTCCAGATTCCTTTGACACTTAAAATTGCAGAACTTGGCCATATCTTCATAATGAGAAAGGACCTTGGTACTTAAATGTGGCCCAGTGGTTCAGCATTCTGTGGTGGGCTCAGCTGTGGAGTGACTGACGTTTGAATCCCGCTTCCTTAAGGATGTCCGTGTTCAGTAACCTTCCAGTCAACATCCATATGTGAGATTTGACCATATCAGTTCAGTTCAGTTGCTCAGTCGTGTCTGACTCTTTGCAACCCCATGAATCACAGCACGCCAGGCCTCCCTGTCCATCACCAACTCCCGGAGTTTACCCACACTCATGTCCATCGAGTCAGCCATCTCATCCTCTGTTGTCCCCTTCTCCTGCCCCCAATCCCTCCCAGCATCAGAGTCTTTTCCAGTGAGTCAACTCTTCGCATGAGGTGGCCAAGGTACTGGAGTTTCAGCTTTAGCATCAGTGCTTCTGATGAACACTCAGGGTTGATCTCCTTTAGGATGCACCGGTTGGATCTCCTTGCAGTCCAAGGGACTCTCAAGAGTCTTCTCCAACACCATAGTTCAAAAGCATCAGTTCTTCAGTGCTCAGCTTTCTTCATGGTTCAACTCTCACATCCGTATATGACCACTGGAAAAACCATAGCCTTGACTAGATGGACCTTTGTAAGCAAAGTAATGTCTCTGCCTTTATGGCCCCTCCTAAAGACCGTAATGAAATATGTAGTATTTCCAAGGAACAACAGAAGAATTAGAAAATGACTACATCTCAAAAGATTTTTCTTATTGTAGACTTTTTTGGGAGGAGTGCCATTTACATTTTTCTTGTGTAAGCATGGAGTCCTTATTACTGATCTATGTAGAGACAGATCAAATGAGGTAGATGACAGTGAACTTGACATTGTCATTGAGAGGATAGGACTCAAGGGGTCAAGGTATCTTTTGTTTTGCTTATAGTATTGAGGCTTCTATCCTTCTGACTAACAAAAATTTGACTCGTGACACTGCTGGTTTTGACCTATAAAAATATTTCATTTGGTTCTACCCAATTTTATATTATTCCATGGCTGTTAGGACCTGTACATCTTGATGCTAAGAAGCTCCATTTGTGCAGTGACTAGGAAATGACTGTGCTGTGGTTAGTCGCTCAGTCGTGTCCAACTCTTTTCAACCCCAAGGACTATAGCCTGCCAGGCTCCTCTGTCCATGGAATTCTCCAGGCAGGAATACTGGAGTGGGTGCCATGCCCTCCTCCAGGGGATCTTCCCAGTCAAGGGATCGAACCCAGGTCTCCCGCATGGCAAGCAGATTCTTTTTACTGTCTGAGCCACCAGGGAAGCCCATGAAGTTCCTGCCAGGGTTCAGATTGCCTGGGTTTGATTTCTAGCCCAACAGCATCAGCTGTTTAATATTGAGAAGGTTACTTAACCTCTCCCAGCCTTGATTTTTTCTAAAAGATGTTCTCTGGGGATGAAATGAGATGATGTTGTGAAGTCCTTACAAAGTACATATAACATTGTAAAGCACTTAATAATAGTAGTGCTACTGAGCATTTGTTGAGCTCTATTAATACTCTTTTTTCACATAATATAATACCTTGTTAATATTTCTAAATACTTGTTTTATATATTATATAAAATAAATGTTACATATTATATAGCTTTAATGTGTAGAATAATAGGTTAGTATTTATTAGATCAAGTAGATCCTGTAACTTGACCAGGGCAGTCTTCATAGAAAACTTTGCTCCTTTTGGGATGAATGGTTGGGGGTGGTTGGATGTTGGCTTGGAGGTGCTTAGAGAGAGGAAATACTGGTCAGTCACTGAGTACATCCTTCTTTGGTGTTTTCCCTTTAATAGAAAGTCTATTACTGATCTGAGTTCCTTTTTGTAGGAAAGTTCACTTTAGACAGTGACATTGAGCTTGAGTTTTTATTTTAATGATAAGAGAATTGAAAAGTGGTATTCTCAGAAGGTACCGTGGGTTCTTTCCAGTGTTACCTGAAATGAGGTTTGGCATAGACCTTAAAGTGGGATTATTTGCCTTCATTGCTTTGTCTTGAAAGTACCTCCTACCTTCTGCAGATTACAAGAATATTTTGTCTGGATTGGGTAATTAGGTATAACTGCATTTGGAATGTTGAATCAAGGTTTTTTTTGAAGCCATATGATATGTTGTAAGACCTCCTGATGGAGAATCTTAATGGTAATAAATGTTAGTGAAGAGGAAGGGTTAAGGTTCAAGTCAGTTAAATAGAAATAGGTTAGTTGATGGTTCAGAGAAGTGGTTTTCAAATTTACTCATGCAGTTGTTCCTTAGGGCCCATTTTCAAAGGGAAGCCAGAACAAGAGAACCCCACAAGTTCCCCACATTGTTCATTATAAAAGCTACCAAGCCTAGTTATCTAATCTGATGATTGTGGCTGCAAGACAAGACTAAGTGCCACAAGGAGGTTATAGATGAGAGGATGGAGAGCTCACTGCTCTGGCGTTCTGCAGCTCACTGATGTGGTGAGTGAAGAAGGTGGCTTTCCCCTTTCTATCCCACGACTTGTTAATAATCCCCCATGACCGTCTTTATCCCCAGCCCCTTGCAGGGGCAGAGTTTCGCTGACTGAACTAATGAGAACAGATTCTTTCTGTGGACAAGCCACAGGGGCTGAACTGAGCATGCTCAGCTTCTCCCAGTCCTCTCATCCCTGAGTGGGGCTTCCTCCTGCCAAGAAGAGAAGTCAAGGGGGACGGAGAGAGGCTACAAGTGTCACCCTTGGGAAGACTCCCCTACAGAGGGAAACATTAGGCAAGAAGAATGAAGGTTCCCACCTTGTCCAGCAAATATTTATTGTTTCTCTAGATACTAAGCAGCATGTTAGATGCCAGAGCAGTTCGTTAAACTCTGTACCTCTGGACTCTGTAACCCTTAAGATTTAAATGTGTTGATCCTGGAATATAAACCAGTCCCCTCTCCCCGACAAACCAAACTGAAACATTTCAGAAACTTCAAATACTCCCTGTTTCAGGTACTGGTAAAAATTCAAAGTAATTCCCCCAAGAAATGTGTAGAAGCAACCCAGATCTGTTCTGATAGCCCAATCACCTGGCAGAGTGTTTTTGTTGAGGCAGCATCTGTGAGGTGGGAGGAGGAATGTCAACTGACAGTCCTTCTTGAGCTCCGGAGAGGTCATGAGATTCCTGTCCAAGGGGCCGCCTGTATGGATGAAACACATCTCCAGTGAGACTCTGTGCTCACTTCCCAAGGTTAGTCCGGTTGGAAGGCTTAAAACTCCGAGGAAAGCCTTCTTTGTTGTTCCCAGACTGGTGTTGTATTATGTCGGTCATTTTTACATAATTTTAGATTGCTTGCCATAGTCTATATAAACCGCTTTTAGGAAAATTTAGCTTGGTTATGGTAGTCTATATTGGGAACCGTCCCTCCTCAGTATTAAATGAGTCTAGGACAACAGGCAACACCCACCCCATTACAAGACTTTTTATGAAGCAAACATCTATTTTTGCTTTGTGCAGACTCCACTGTATGAAGGGCTGAAAATAACCAAATGCTCAGAAACCATTTGTGATGCAAAAATGACTGTAGGGGGAACCATGTTGCTCGCTGCCCTGGTTATGACTGACGAGTATAGGTCAGAAATTGTGCCCTACAACCTGTGTTGCTAGGTCATTCTGAGGTTTTTTTCCTGGTGGTGGAGGGACCTGCACTTTTCCCTGTGGACCTGAAATGTCATCTTGCCCACATAAACTGTTAGGGAAGCTGAAAATAATTTAGACAGGCAGGCTTTTTTTTTTTTTTTGGATTGCCAAAAAGAAATAATTTAGTGTTTGAGTCTTGAAGATTTTTTTAGTTTTTTTAAGGACTTAAAGAGAAATGGAAATAAACAGACCACAGGTTAGCATAATCAAGGGCAGGGTTGTTAATGCCTTTTCTGATCTTCACCACATTTCCTAATGCTGGCACTGTTTCTTTTTTTAATTTTTATCGGACTACAGCTGATTTATGGTGTTGTATTAGTTTCAGTGGGGTTACCAATGTAGATGATGCTGTTTCTTAAGCTCTGCCACGTGCGAGGCTTGCAGACTCCAGTGCGCTCCTACTGGGCTGAGTCGTATCCCCAAGGAGTGTGTTTGCCAGTGTTCTCAAACCAGCATCAGAAATCAAGCTTTGCACACAGAGGATATACGCTTCTGATTTTTTATCAAAAAGGCAAATTCCCTCTCCCCCTGGCAAACATGCAAGCTTTTAGATCCAGAAAAGTTGGAGCCAGCCAAAGGAACAGCTGGTTATTTTAATGCCTCAAGGCTGTTCCTGCCCCATCTATAGCACAATCCTCTACTCCCCCCTCGAATCCCCCCGCCCACTGCCACAGTCTGAGTATTTTCAGGGGGGAGCCAAGATGACCCACTTCTCGGGGTGCTGTGGAAAATGACTACTTGCCAACTCCATGTCCCATCTGCCCCAGAGGTGCCTTTAAAGATGGATGGAGACTTGGGTGCCCCTCTATAGCATTTTTTTAAAATTGCAATATAATTGAGTTACAATATTGTATTAGTATCAGGTATATAGCAAAGTAAATTAGTAATACATATACATATATCCACTCTTTTTTTTTTTTAGATTCTTTCCCATATAGGCTATTATACAGTATTGAGTAGAGTTCCTTGTGCTATACAGTACATCCTCTTTAGTTACTTTTTTAAAATATATAGTAGTGTGTATATGTCTTAAGGGTGGTGTCATCTGCATATCTGAGGTTATTGATATTTCTCCCAGCAATCTTGATTCCAGCTTGTGTTTCTTCCAGTCCAGCGTTTGTCATGATGTATTCTGCATATAAGTTAAATAAGCAGGTTTAAAATATATAGTAGTGTGTATATGTCAGTCCCAATCCATTCCCCCCCTCCCCCCACCACCACCCGGTAGCATGGCGATTTGTGTTATCATCTCCAAACCTCAGATCCAAGTTGATAAGTGGTTGGTCCGGTTGCATTAGAAGGAAGTGGCCACAGAGGACTCACATTCTGGATTTCAAGGGACTAGATTGGACATGGCATTTTCTCTGAGTCTCTTAACCTTTTCATGACTGTGAAAGTTCCTTACCATCTGTTGGATTTTTATGTGAGGTGATGAGCTTTCAGAAACGTAAAGGACTCAAGGAAAGTGAAAGCAATACTAGACATTCTGGAAAAATTTATGGAATGTGTCCTTCTCCCTGTGATGTGCATACTTTAGGCCAGCTGCCTCCTCCACTGTTAAAAAGTCTGTCTGTGAACTTCAGGCTGGTCACCTGAAAAGCTGCAGAAGACATTGGCAAAGTGTAAATCATAACCCTAAGGAGAATTGTTTTTACCGCCAGCCCTTATTTGAGGAAACCCTGTCTCTAGTATTTATTTAAAATTCATCTTTAGCATATAAAAGACTCAAGGCATAAGGGGGGAAAGAAAAGATTTTATGAAAATCAAGCCATTTCTCCTGTGCTAAGACAGGAAATTGGATTTGGAACTTCTTTGGAAGCAGAGAAAATGAAGTTAAATAAATGTTTAAACACAGGTAGTCTCATAAATATTTTAACTCGGGGAGAAAAAAAGAAAATTCACTGGATAACCTTATCTACAATAATGTCTAATTATGTCAAATTTTCAATAACGCTGTTCACATATGACATAGAACAAAAAGTTAGGATTTGAATTCCACCAAAGACTTTGAGTTACTAGTTTCACAAGAGAACGTTCAGCCGCTCAGCAAGTTCGAAACTTCTGAAAGTGCAGGGGCTGAGATCAGTGCATTTACGGGCCGCTCCTTGGCAAAGGATTCTTCCTCTGTGGTTTCTTCACATTTTCTCTCTGCATTTGCAGTCCGTGCTGTAGGATGGATCCTCACATTGCTGTCATCCAGCTGGCTAGTTGGAGGAAAGATACAGCTTCAGCCTGCACTTCCTTGGCTTTTCGCTTTCACTTGCCTTATTTGGTAAAGCTGTGGGCTTCGTTGTTCCTGGAAAGGGCTGTTTCACCCGTTTCCAGGACCATTTCCCACTTGCATCTAGTTCAGAGCTGGGAAGCAGAGCTTGCCTGCTGCTCTGGGGTGTCCGTTCAGAGCTGGGGCAAATGCAAGGTTGGCGTGTCCTTAAGAATCCTCAGTGTATACAGGGGCGGTGGTGATACATCCCTCACTAGTGAGATGTTTGTACGTAATGTATATAGTGCAGCGTAAACTTCCCTTTGAAAATGGAACTCTGGAAAGATGCTGGCTTTTTAGCTTTGTCCAGAGCCTGGAGTGGGCATGCCCTTCTCATTTTCCCGTCTCTTGTCATCTAAATGACCTTTCCCCTAATTCTTATTTCCGGTTCTTCTTTTTTCCAGCGCTTTTGGGGCTTTTTCCTATCCCTTTTAAGGAATAGATAACTTTGCTCACCCGAGAGTGCCACATCCCAGGTTTTAACAGCTCATGGCTTAATATTTTCTAAGTACCTCTTTTCATGTTATTTAAAGGGAAACTTACTCTTATGTTTGTGGTGTATGAAGTCACGTTCTTAGCACCCCCTACCCCAACACCTTCCTTTTGACAACACATCTTTCTCTTGTTTATTAAAAGTAATTAACCTAACTTTTAGAGAGATGAGAAAGTGTGGCTTGGTTCTTGGAGCTTAAGTTTGTTTGTGTTTTAGCCTAAAAAGGAAGTTTGCGGACCCCTAGTCCTCTGAATGATAATTACAGTGTTTCTGATAAAAGATGAGGATGGGGAGAGGGAGGGGAGGAGAGGAAGTAAGGTTACTGTAAGCTTAATCCTTTGCTCTTTGCCAAAAGAACCCTTGGTTTTTCTTACTGAGGGTTTTTTGTTTTTTATAAATAGAAGGAAGCCGAATTCATTAAGAGTTTGGAGGGAGGGGGCAAAGGAGATTTTTTTTTTTTTAACCTCCTAGAATGTGGAGGCTGCCCCTTAGTGGGAGAAGCAGCAAAACTCCCAAACTGAGCTCACTGTAATTTTCAAGAACCTGTTGGGGCAGCATTTTTTCATCTTTGCTGCAGAAAGGCAGGCTCCTCTTCTTCCTTAGCCTGCAGTTAATTTGAAGGGCATGTGGGAAAGTAAGGAATACTCACAGCCCAGGGCATTCTAGAAGACTAGTGGAGAAGCACGTGTGTGCCATCTAGACCTTTACTGGGACAGAGAGCCAGAAGGAGGGAAACAATAAGGGCACCCTCTGAACGTTAAACACCAGAGTTAAAACTGACCTGACCTCGGTCAGAGTATTGCTCACCTACCCAAACAAGTGAGAGGCACACAGGTATCCCTCACCTTCCACACAGATGAATTCTGGGCTTTTCTTTGACTGGTCACTTGTTTTGTTCTTTATTAATCTTTGACTGTGCTGGGTCTTCCTTGATATTTGTGAACTTTGTCTAATTGCGGTACATGGGTTTTTCATTGCGGTTTTTGTTCTGTCGTTTAGTCATGTCTGACTCTTTGCAACCTCATGGACTGCAGCACTCCAGGCTTCCCTGTCCTACACTGTCTCCTGGAGTTTCCTCAAACATGTCCATCGAGTCGGTGATGCCATCTAACCATCTCTGTCGCCCCCTTTTCCTCCTGCCCTCAGTCTTTGCCAGCATCACGGGCTTTTCCAAGGGGTCGGCTCGTTGTGGTGGCTTCTCTTTCTGCAGAGTGTGGGCTCTAGGGCACGCGGGCTTCAGTAGTTGCGGGATGTGTGCTCTGGAGCAGAGAGTCAATAGTTGGGGCACATGGGCTTAGTTGCTCTATGGCGTGTGGGATCTTTCCGGACCAGTGATGAAGCCCACGTCTCCTGCATTCGCAGGCTTATTATTTACCACTGAGCCACCAGGGAAGCTCCGATCCTGCATTTCCAACAAGAGCCCAGGTGATGCTGAAGCTACTGTTTCACAGTCTTTGTTTCAAGTAAGCGGTGCGGAGACCTCTGCATCTCGACTCTGCTTCTTTTCCTTTTCAGATTAATTGAGTTGTATCTCATTGTGGCCAAAATGTGTGGCATCCAACAGCCTACTGGAGGTAATTGCTCCTGGGATAAATCTGAGAAAAAAAGGAGCCAAAGGGAAGGGTATTGAAAGAGAAACTGCCTTAGTTGGCAAAGAACTCGATAAAAGGGCAGGTATTCTTAATTAGTAGCTTAGTATCTAATCTTTGTCACTGAAGCCTGCACATCAAGCTGCCTGGAGTCATCTTGAAGACAGTTTCTAGCTGCAGAGGTTTTTAACACCTCTCATCTAACTCTGTTAAATAGCCTACTGGGATCCAAAATAGAAGCTGTGTAGGGAGAAGCTCCCTAAGCATACCTCAGCTGCCAGCCATGCTCTGTACTGACTTTTTTCCCCCTTGATATGAAATCAGTCGTATCTCAAAGCCCTCCAAGACATTTGGTTCAGTCTGATATCTAATGTTGATTCCTGTTGAGCATCCCCATCCAGTGATCCCTAGCCCTGACTGCCAGCAGAATCATTTAAGAGCTTTCCATCGTATATGGGATAGATAACTGCAGTTGCTCTATAAACACCTAAGATATTGATGCAAAGACTTGTCTCCTTCTGTTTATTCCCTTCCTGACCCTAAGTCTTATCGGGTGATACAGATTTTTTCTCTGCGTTTTCTCACATATGTGTGTATCTTTCTTAAGTCTATTATTGAGTGTGTGTTTTAATATTGCAGTGGGTTTTTCTTTCTGTTTTGGCCAGCTTGCATAGCATGTCGGATCTTAGTGCAGGAATTGAACCCGCACCCCCTGCATTGGAACCATGGAGTCTTCACCACTGAACCATCAGGGAAGTCCCTACAGTGGGTTTTTAAATCTCTATTCAGAGCAATAACGAAGTCCCTTTTCACCTGGCTTTGCACATACCCTGTTCGCCAACTATTATTCCCTTGATGGCTGCTGTTCAAGAGATCCGAGTGGGAAAGTATAGCTAGATGCCTCATCCAACCTCTTAAGGGAAAAAAAAAAATCAAGAATCGGTGGGAATTGTTTGCCTGGCTATACTTTCCGGGTCTCCCTGTCTCTCCCCCCTCTTTCTTATCATCTTAGTCTAGTCCAGGCCTTTGTTCTTGGCCCTCGTCTCTTCTCTCTCTGTGTTCATTCTGTCAATGATCTCACTCAGTTCTGCAAGGTTAAATAGGCTGACCACTAACAAAATGTTTCTACAGCCCCCACGTACCTCCCAAGGGCTGAATATATACCTCTGACTTTCTTGGTGACTATGCTATTTGATTGGCTCTCAGAGCATCTTAAACTTTGAATTTGTCTCAAACAGCAGGTTCTTCCTGCCCCAAGCCTGGTGTTCCCCAGCTGCGTGTATGGTGACTCTTTTTGCTCAGACCACATCCTCACGCCACCTGATTCCTCGCTGTCCCTCCCACATCACATCTCAGCAGCTGAGACCTTGCTCTGCTGTCACTCATATTCCACTCCTGCCTGCTTCCCGCCACCTAGCCTACAGCTTCTGGCATCTGTCACTTGCATTGGTGTTTCTCAGACTTTCCCACGGATGTTAATAGCAAGAAATCCATTTTCTCTTGTAACCTAGGAAACTTATTCATATATGACTGTATGTCTGACTGGAACAAAAAGTTCACACCATAGCACTTTAATTTACTGTTTGCAGTGTACCCTGATAATTCCTTTTCTTTTATGAAAAATAAGGTAATTGAGACCCACTGATATGATTTCATGACCAAGTTTCAGTTATTACCCACAATTTGAAAAACAGTAGTCTGGATCCTTGTGGTTGGAGGTGATGTGCAGAGCCAGCGAACGACCTTGTAGCTCCTTGCCAGGAGCTCTTCAGTAATAACCATTTCAGCCCCTCTGCAGGCCCGCTGGGTCATACTCTGCGTTGAAGGGGATCCATGGTGACTCACCAGTCCTTGAAGTTTGAATGCTACAGTATGGATGACTGCTCTGATCTACCAGTAGCTCACTTTCTTCCGAGACGTGCCCCCTGCCATCCTCTCGACTGTGCATGGGGCTGGAGTGGTCTTGAGAAAACTCTTTGGGGTCAAGTATTGCCCCTGCTTACCGGGCTTCTCAGCTCAGCTAAAATAGAATCCTATAGGATGCTCCATCAAGCCAGGTTCTCAGCCTTGGCTAGCTGCACAATAAAAGATAGCCTGGAGAAATCAAAAAGGACAACAAAAAACCCCTTAGTGCCCAGGAAGCATCACAGAAGAGCTGGATCAGAATATCTGCACGTGTAACCGGGACTGAGAACTCTATTTGACGGGATCCAGTTCCTGCCTACGTGCGGCTCCCCAGCTCACTCAGCTCTACCTGTACTTGCTGCTTTCCATTTCTGTGCACACAGTGAGCTAGTTTCTGCCCCATAGCCTTTGTCCTGCCCGGATTTTGTATCTCTCTCCTCTGTCCTCCAGGACTCAAACTCCCTTCTCTCATGTGTCCCTCATGCATAGATGTCACCACCTACCCTGGCCTACCTGTCTGATGACCTTGATCCCTTTAGCTGCTTCATCTCTCTCCATGCTTTATTCTTCTTCATAGCAGTTATTATTCCTAATGCTATGTTTGCCATTGTTTTCTGACTTGTTCACTCTTTTCCCTCCCTAAAATGTAAGCTATGTGAGGAGAGACACCTTAATCTGCTGTGGTCATCACTGTGTCTCTCGTACCTAGAACAGTGTCTGGCCGGAGGGAGATGCCGAATCAACGTTTGTGAATGAATGAGAAGAGAAGGTGGATGATGGTGTCATGTTTTTTTCTGGCTTTTCACCACTGAATCTGCCCTTGCTACTTTAAGACAGTGAAGCAAAAAGAGTGCCTCTCGTGACTTTGGTCCTCTCCATGTGTTTTTTTCTTTCCCTCCAGCATCACCATATCAATCAGTTGACTCTCCTTGTATTTTTATTCAGGATGGTGTTTCTTTGATTCTTTCTAAGAAGTGTAAACAAGAAAAAGAATGAATGGCAACATAAGCTAATTATTTCCCTCAAGTGACTTGACTGTGCTCAAATCAGCAGGTCTTTGCCTTGAATTGGTTTTGCTTTTGAGGGGAGTGTTTGGAAGAGCTTTTCATTCAACCTGAGCATTTAATTTTTTTTTTTCCTAAGAAAAGCTTATGCTGGAATAACAGAAACCTACAGCACGTACTCTGGCTTGGGCTTGGTATTTATTTAAATGATGGTTCTTTCGACTTGAGTTTTTAAAGTCCTCATTTGGAACAGTGTCAGTTTAATAGATCTGACATAACTCTGTTACATAATCAGACTTTTTAAAGATGCAAATTGAAAAGGCATTGCAGTTAAGGTTTAGAACTTCTTTTATGTTACATGCTTTGAGGGTTGGTCTTCCTGCTTTTGATCCCTTACATTTGATCCCTCCTTCAGTAGGTTAATTCAGAGCTGGGGCTCTAAAGAATTTTTCAGCTAAAAACAGAACATAGTGAGGATCATGTCTTTGTGTAATAATGACAAAATTTGAGTTGAGGTCAGGGGACTGTATCATTCTTATGTAAACATGGCTGGTGCGTCCCTGTCATACGTGGGAATGGTGGTCAGGTGTAGGAGTCAGTCTGTGTACTTAGGTTGACTCTCTTGTCTTTATGTTACATATTTAATCATCATTGGTCTCTTTTATGCATTTGTATTTTCATCTCAACACATTGGTAATTCATTGTACCTTAAGTGTTTGCATCAAATTTTGCTCACTACGTATAAAACATAAAGCCTTCTGTCTACAGTGAGATGCGTTTCTTCTGATTTAAGAGAAGTAGCGACTAGTGACTCTTGCTTTCCCTTTGTGGCCTTTATATGAATCATAATCCTTCAGGGTCAGGACAACCGGAAGTCCTACTTGTGTAGGAATTTGTTGGCTGATGTAAACCAGCTGGAGCCCAGGGGCTGAAACGATGCTGGATTCTCAGCTTTCACCGTGGTTTGTCTCTGCTTCCTGGTGGCTTGGCCCCAGGCTCAGGCAGGCTTTTCCTTTGTGATGTCCAAACTGTGGCGTGCAGCTCTGGATTTGCAGGCTTGTCTCAGCTGGGCCTGGGGAAGGAAGATATCTCCCATTTTCTCCAGCTAGTTAAATCTCGCCCACTCAGAGGCTCGGGCTCCTAGCCCTATGAGCAGGGTAGACCATCCCCTCTTTGACCAGAGTCCCATCTTCAGATCAGAGAGATTGAGTGTCATCCAAGCACTGGACTCTGGTGTGTCTGGGGATGGTTCCCCTGGAAATGAATCACATAGTCGGAAGACTCAAGGAACGAGCTTAGCTGTGCCTACTGTGAACCACTGACTTCTCTGGTGTCATCGTTGGACAGTGACCCATGGTCTGATAACGTAGGACATGCTGTGCGTGCTGGGGTGAGAGCTTGCTCAAAGCCAGGAGACCTCGACTCTTGTGACGCTTGCTCTGGCACTTGGTGCCCGTCTGACAGTATATGTCATTGATGCTTTAGCTGTAGCCTCCGCAGGTGGATTTTGTTTGCATGTTTGTGAACTGAGACATACCGTTTCCCTTCTCGGAGTAGGTGCTGCTCTTATTTATAAATGGGAGGCTGAAATAAGGTCACTCTTGACTCTCAAGCTTTACATCATTTAGGCTCCTCCCTCCATTTTCAGAGGAGGAATGTGAGAGTCCGGGTGAGTGACCCGAGCCAGTGGCAGAGGCTGGTTTACATTTCATACTTGATCTAAGAGCTGAGATTAAAGAGAAGTGAGCACAGCAGTGAGGCGAATGACAACAGTTTTTTTCGCCTAATAGCCTTGAATTGGATTCAGCATCATAAATCGAAAAATTCTTTTTAAAGTTCTGATGCTGCTTCCTTGGGGGAATATAAAAGTGAGTACGCTGGCCATGCTTCCTTCTGTTCAGGCAAAGAGAATACTGTAGGAGAGAGAGGGTGACTCTTCTATCACAGTTCTGTTATAAAGTGTGAGAAAATAAATACACTTTTGTGTTCATATGAACAGGCTTGTGTAATATTTCAGAAGTATGGGGAGAGATAAATTGGGAGCTTGGGATTGACATATACACACTACTGTATATAAAATAGATAACTAATAAGGACCTGCTGTATAGCACAGGAAACTCTACTCAATACTCAACGTGACCTGTATGGGAATAGAATCTAAAAAAGAGTGGATATATGTATAACTTGATTCACTTTATTGTACAGCATTGTAAATCAGCTCTAAATGAATTTAAAAATTACACCAGGGGAGCCCAGAGCAACAGCCATGTGAGATGTGTTATTAAAGATACACAGGATGAGGTGGGAGGTGAAACTGGAAATGTGGCTTGAGGCCCCATCTCTGTGGGTGCTGGTGTCAGACATTCAGACATTCTCTGAAATTGCTGGTAGAGAGAGTTATGGTCAGCAAGTGTTTCAGGAGGCCGTGGTGCAGGGTGTGGTGGAGACAGGAGCTATAGCGGCTACCAGGGGAGTCCCTGTGCAGAAGATGGGACTGAAAAGCAAGGCAGAAAAAGCCCTGAAGGTGAGGTGTCTGAAGGTGGAATATACATGCACTGGGACCTCCCTCCTGGCTTTGGGAGATGTGAGGGAGAGAGAGAGAGATGTTGAAATTATTTAAGTATTCTTTCCTGATTGACCAGGAGAGGGTGGTGGTGCCGTGAATGAAGGCAGGTGGTGTGGAGAAGAAACAGATTTCGGGTGGTGTGAGGGGCAGGGAGGAGGCTCTCACGCTGGTTTATGTCACCGTGGCCATGAGGCTGATGTCAGCTGCCTGTATGCTTGAAAGAGCTGGATGAGGTGGGAGCAAAGGTGGAGAAAAATACCAGACACGTGCATTCTGCTCTGAAGTTCAGGAGAGCTGTTTGAGTTGGAGATGAAAGTGTGGATGTCTTCAGCCAAGACTCTGCACCGCTCAGGATTAGGGCTGGCTGTTACAGAGCAGATACACAAGTCACAGATGGATGCTGTGGTGGCAGCTGTCCGAGCTTGGCCTGCATCCCCTGGGGTCCCCACGTGCTCCTCCGCTTTTGTGAGCATTTGCCTCCTCCCGCTCAAGCCCCCAGTTTATCATGGGAGGACTGCCTTAAGGCTGCGGCAGCCACTTTGTTGTAAGACACCGAGAGTTCAGAGTGTCTGAGAGTCTGCGGTTCCCCACCCTCACCAGGGACTGACTGACACAGAAGAATGAAGATCTAGGAACCCAGCCTCAGGACAGGAAAACAGGAGATATTGTTCATACCCCAGGGTTCCTCATAGGATCTGGGTGAAGTCATCCTCTGTAGAACGGGCTTAAAAGAGGAAAGCATCTGAGTGGACTCTTCCCCATCTTGCATCCCCCACTTCATTATGGGTTTATTTTGGGAGCATTCCCTTAATAAATCATTTGTATATGAATTCTTGTCCCAGTATCTTCTTTCTCAGGGACCCAGTCAGGGCTCATCTTTTTTAAAAACAACAACAACTTTTTGTTTTGTGTTGGGGTATAGCCGATTAGCAATGTTGTAATAGTTTGAGATGAACAGCAAAGGGACACAGCAATACATATACATTTATCCTGCTGCTGCTAAGTCACTTCAGTTGTGTCCGACTCTATGCAACTCCATAGATGGCAGCCCATCAGGCTCCCCCATCCCCGGGATTCTCCAGGCAAGAACACTGCAGTGGGTTGCCATTTCCTTTTCCAATGCATGAAAGGGAAAAGTGAAAATAAAGTCGTTCAGTCGTGTCTGACTCTTAGTGATCCCATGGACTGTAGCCTACCAGGCTCCTCCATCCATGGGATTTTCCAGGCAAGAGTAGTGGAGTGGGGTGCCATTGCCTTGTCCAATACATGTATCCATTCTCCTCCAAACTCAGTAGGGGTTCATCTTTAATTTCAGGTAAATGAAGTCCAGATAAAGGTGTTCCAGGTCTGATATGGTAGTCATGTGGTTACTGAGATCCAGGCCACTTATGTCTTTTTACTCTCCCATCCCTAGTGTGTGCCTGTCCTCAGATTATCACTTTATCATAAGATGGCTACTCTTGCTCCATCCATCACATTGACATTCCAGGAAATGGGACATAGGAAAGGGCAAAAGGATGCACCTACCCACTAATTGAGCCTTGTTTAAAGCCCTCAGCCAAACACCCCTCCAAGACCATCTCACTGGGAGGCTGGGAAATGTCTGGGTATGGCTTTGTCTGTTTGAATCTGAGTCTATTGCCATCCCAATGACAAAGCATTCTGTTACTGAGAAGGGAGAGTGGTTACTGAGTGAGCAGGAAAGAGTTTCTGCTGCAGAAATTAAATTAAAAACTGAGCTCATAGATGGTATTTCCTAGGTGAGAAGGCTTAATGTACAGAGAGGTTAAGTATTTGGGCTCTTTGGATTTAGACCTGGTTGTTAGACCCCTCCCCTGCTCTCATGGTTACATGATGTAAAACTTGAGTCAGCTGCTAAGCCTCAGTTTCCTCTTCTGAAAAAATGAGGATGGTGATAATAATACAGTCTCGCTAAAAAGAGAGTTGTGAGATTTTCTTAAAGTAGATACTGTATAAGAATTGTTTCACATAGTACTTGGTATGTATTAGTTATTTGGGGCCAGCATATGTGGGAAGCAGGGGCCTCAACTTAGAAATGTTGTTAAGAGGGAAGAAGGGGGCGGTAGTGAAGAGGCCTAAAGAGCATCAATGAGACAGAGAGAGGGGGCTTGGAAATGGCAAGGGAGTAAACACTTCCAGGGGAGGATGAGAGAAGGTGTCAGATGATGCCTAGACTGGGGAGGATGAGATCTGAAAGTCAGTTGACTTTAGCCTCTGGTCACTGATGATCTTTGGGAAAATTTTAGAAACGTGGCTGGGGCAAAGTGCTCTTTTGACATAGAAGAGCAGGTATGACCCTCATTTCATCAATGGTCAGTGTGTGTTTTTTCCTTGGATTTTGCTTAAGCACACCTTGCCCTGCCATCCCCCCACCCCAGTGATTATGTTGAAACCAGAAATTAAATCCAGATCCCCTGCTTTGTGAGAGCCTCGCTAGCATGCCAGTTTAATCACTTAAATTGGCACTTGTATCTGTATTTTGCTTGTAGGTAAGTCTCAACAGTAAAACTCCTTTATAAGCCAAGAGATGAGAGCAATGTTCTTTAGGGTTTCTTGTGAAGAGTCTACCTTTGTGGTTGAAAACCAGGTTCATCAACAAATAGATAAAATCTTTGTGTGAGTTTTCATTCCTGCTTTTAAAGTATTGCTTTTAATAATGTTTATAATTGCCCTATATGTCATCATCTTTGATTACAAATCTCAGACTTAGTATCAAGTGAAATGATACTCTCTTATTCGTGTTAAGTGGTGTTTGTACTCTGCTGATCTTGTTTTCATAGGTGGCAGAGATGGAACATGGCGTTTGTTTATGTTCAGGGGAGACTGGTCACTGGTCACAGATGGGTTTTCAATTCTCCAAAGCAGCTCGTCACCCTAATGAAGTTATGAAGTGTCACCTTTCCGGTTTTGGGTTCTGTGGGTTAAATGACTGCCTCTTTGCTAGAATCCTTTTAATTTTGAAAAATGGAGATCTCTTTCCTCCTTACAGTTTTAGCTTCTTATGATCAGAACTCCTCATTAGCTGCTGGATCTTTCCACAATCACCTTTCATTTGTGTACTTTGTCAGGGTTTAAACCCAGCAACTACTCCATGCTTATTACACAGGACAAGACAGAAGTCACTCTGTGGGGAAAAGGGAATGTGGTTGAAATTCACATTAAAGCAACTTGACTTCACAGTATTTCTCTGGGCCAGTGAAAAGCATGTAACTTTTGAGGTTGGTATTCTCGGTGTGCTGATGTGTCATCAGGGGTTTGCACTTACTGTATTATATTTAGTAAGCCTGAGTAATGCCTGTAGAGCAATCTGTGAGTAAATGAGCTCGGAGACGATGAGGGCAGATGAGGAAGTAGGAGTGTGTCTTGTCTGAAGGGGTCTTCTCACTCACCTCCAGCCACTTGTTGCCCACGTTGCCAATTCTTGTTTTTGTCTTTTAATAAAAAGCTGGAGAGGAGGATTTTTATATGAAATTGCCTCCTTTTAAAAATAGGAGTGTTTGAAACACTAAGCTAGCCAGAGAGAACATGTCTGTTAGCCGGATTTGGCCTGAAGTCCACCAGCTGGCAATTTTGGCTTAGCATAATGCTCTTAAGCGAAACTACTATTGGTTCAGCAGATGCATTCTTAGGTCAGAGCAGTGAGCAGGGTTTTCTAGGGTTGGGAGTGGGGGGTGTGTAGGTGATGAGATGTCACTTGACCCCTGTGGAGCTCACAGTGCAGTAGATCAGTGAAGCAATAATCCAGGGTTGTACCTGAGAAGCGTTGTGAGAGAGAGTGGGCACGTGTGTCACAGGATTTCCAGGTTGGCGAGATGACTTCCGGCTGGCATCACCAAGGAAAGGGGGCATTTGAGTTCTGTCGGGATGGACCAAGGAGCTGTTCTAGGTACTGAGGAGCACAAGGAAAGTGGTAGACCTGAGACCAAGCTGTATTCAGGTCTATAACCAGGTTTGGCTAGAGGTCAATTCATGATTAATTTTTACCTGGAGGTTCTGATGTGTTGTGATATGGAATCCTCCTTAACTGAGCTCATTGCAGGCTGCTCCTCCTTGCTCAGCGGCCCATTCCTTGTTGTGTGGTTAGACTCCAAAGTACACAGTCACAGTGGTCATCTCCCTTGTGTTAATCCCTATGTTTGGTTTTGCAAACATCTGCAGAGACCCATGCATTGGGAGGCTAATGGTGTTAGTTGACTTTCAGATTGAAAGCACAGTCTCCATAAAGCATCCTGGAGCTTGCTGGTCATGTGTTTCTGTGACTGATTCTCACTGAATCTTCTTTTACTTTTATTTATATAAAAGTTTGCTTGTATTTATTTTTAAACTTTGTAGTTTATATTGGAGTATAGCTGATTAGCAACATTGTAATAGTTTCAAGTGAACAAGGAAGCAACTAAGCCATATATATATATATGTATACATACATACCTACATACATGTATCCATTCTCACCCAAACTCCCCTCCCACCCAGGCTGCCATATAACATTGAGCAGAGTTCCCTGTGCCATTCAATAGGACCTTGTCAGTTATCCATTTTAGATATAGCACCCTGTACATGTCTATCCCAAACTCTCTAAATAACTCTTCCTCTCATCCTTCCTGCCTGCAAATGTAAGTTCGTTGTCTAAGTCTGTGAGTCTGTTTTGTTTTGTTAAGTTCATTTGTATCATTTCTTTTTAGATTCCTCATATAAGGGAAGTCATATGATATTTCTCTTTCTCTGACTTACTTCACTCAACATGACACTCTCTATGTCCGTCCATGTTGCTGCAAATGGCATTATTTCATTCTTTCTAATGGCTGAGATTTATTGCATTGTATATATGTACCACATCTTTCAGTAGTGATGTATGGATGTGAGAGTTGGACTGTGAAGAAGGCTGAGCGCCGAAGAATTGATGCTTTTGAACTGTGGTGTTGGAGAAGACTCTTGAGAGTCCCTTGGACTGCAAGGAGATACAACTAGTCCATTCTGAAGGAGGTCAGCCCTGGGATTTCTTTGGAAGGACTGATGCTAAAGCTGAAACTCCAGTACTTTGGCCACCTCATGTGAAGAGCTGACTCATTGGAAAAGACTCTGATACTGGGAGAGATTGGGGGCAGGAGGAGAACGGGACGACAGAGGATGAGATGGCTGGATGGCATAGTGACTGGATGGACGTGAGTCTGAGTGAACTCTGGGAGCTGGTGATGGACATGGAGGCCTGGCGTGCTGCAATTCATGGGGTCGCAAAGAGTCGGACGTGACTGAGCAACTGCACCGAACTGAACCACATCTTCTTTATCCATTCCTCTCTTGGTATACATTTAGGTTGCCTCCATGTCTTAGCTAGTGAACATTAGGAGTCTTTTTATTCAGCAAATAGCAAGACTTTTCAGCACCTCTCCTAGGTCTACATGACTGTGCATAGCCCTGGATAGCAAGGAGTGCTAAGCTTAAATTCTCCTCCTGGTTCAGAGGTGTCTCTTTCTTCTCACCTCTGGTTGCAGGGAAGCAAACTCTTTCGACTACCACCTGTCATGGCCCTTATTCTGCAAACTTCCTGTGGATGTTGCTGCTGCTGCTGCTGCTGCCGCCGCTGCCAAGTCGCTTCAGTTGTGTCTGACTCTGTGCGACCCCATAGATGGCAGCCCACCAGGCTCCACTGTCCCTGGGATTTTCCAGGCAAGAACACTGGAGTGGGTTGCCATTTCCTTCTCCAGTACACGAAATTGAAAAATGAAAGTGAAGTCATGTCCGACTCTTCGTGATCCCATGGACTGCAGCCTACCAGGCTCCTTCATCCATGGGATTTCCCAGGCAAAAGCACTGGAGTGGGGTGCCATTGCCTAAATCCTCCTAAAAAAGTCGTTTGATTCTTGAGGGCAACAGGGAGGTTTTCTCCCTACTTGGTTTTGTGGGTGTGTTTCAGGAAAACTCAGTTGCACCAGAGGATTAAAAAAAATGAAGGTGGAAAAGTTTTGGGAAACACAGTTGTGGTCTACCTTTCAAGATGGTCACAAAGCATGGGAGTAGAGGGAAGGCTCTGTCATGTCTTAATAACGAAATAGTTTTAACTTTGTCCAAATGAAGTTTTCCAAAAGAATGTCTAGAGTCCGGCTCTCAGTTTGGAGTGTCTCAGTTCAGGAGTGATCTCACGATAGATCCTTAACTTCCCTGAACCTCACTTTGCTCAGAAAACATTGTCAAGTAGCCGAGTGTCCTGGTACCCTCCTGGCTGTATCTCTTTCACTGTGTCCTACAGAGTGGCTTCCAAAACTAAAGGTAGTATTCAAGTGTCATCTAATCAGTGCACAGGATCATTAGTAATGAGTTTCTCCCCCCAACCACTATGTTTTGATGTTATGTAATGCTGATGCATTCAGCTCATTTCCCTATATTGCTGGTATCTTACTTAGTGAATTAGGGTTTGTTCCCCAACACACAGCTTTACACCTGGCCCCGTGTTGAGGAGTGATGAGGTTTGTTTTGTCTCTTCCTCTGGCCTGTTGAAGCCTGTTTGTTTTCACCAGTGTCTTAAGCTCACTCCAAGCCTCATGTCATCTACAGCTTCAGTACGAAGGAAAAATCTATTTTTGGAGAAGTCTGTTGAGTGAGGCGTGCTCTCGTTTGGAGAATAATATTGGTGATATGTATGGGGAATTTTCTAGGTGTAAACATTTCATCTTGGCTGCATGGCTCAGATGTGGATCCTTGATGATTAGCCCCATTTTACTGGTGGGGATATGGGTTCTTAGGTCGATAAGTCACCTGAAGTCCCAGAGCAAGGAGTATTTAGAGCCGGTGCTGAACCCAAAGTCTGTCTTCACAGCCTCTCTGTCCACATTTACAAAGCAGCTACCTGTGGGCTGACTTCTGCTCTCACTAGTTTTTGTTTAACCTGCTTGATGTTTTAAAAATTGAGTTTGCAGTTCGTAGATGCAAACTATTCTATATAGAGTGGATAAGCAACAAGATTCTGCTGTTAGCACAGGGAATATATTCAATATCCTGTGATAAACCATAATGGAAGAGAATATGAAAAATAATGTGTGTGTATATATATGTACCTGAATTACTTTGTTGAATAGTAGAAATTAAAACAACATTGTAAAACAGCTATATTTCAATAAAATAAATTTTAGGAAAGGAAAAAAATGAATTAGTTGTTTCACCATGAAAGAAAATTGCATGCTTTATATAAAAACACAAAATTCTGGCTTTGGGGGAAAACTCAGAAGATCCAGCCTGTTTTAATGAGTATTCTCAGGTGGCAAAATGATCAGAAACTGACAGTTTTATGTGAGGGGAAAAGCACTCCACAGTTTACTAACATAGCTTCTTTTCCTGTGGTCCTCACCCTCTTACAGTTCTTGAGTGGTTGCTGCAGGCTGTTGGGGTTGTGATGCCATACTTCTGGGGTCAAGAAAAGTAATGAAAAATTTCAACTGCAAGTTGAAAATGAAATGGAAATGAAAATTATTCAAAGAAAATAATTGACTGAAGTCCTCACCCATCCAGACAGTGGTGGCAGTACAAAAGAGGATTTTACAGTATAACTTTTTTTTTTTTAATAATTGCAAGCCCTCAAGGCCATGGCATTACTTCCTTGGAACTGGCATGAGTCAGATATCCTCTGCCCTGAATTGATTGTGGGCTTGACAGTGTCACATTGGCATGTCAGCGTGCACTATTGTGAGCTGGTGGATATAGTTTTTGTGTTACTGTTATAATTGGCAGAAAATAAACTCCACATTTAAAAAAAACGTATAATTTGAAAAGTTTGGACACGTGTATACCCATGAAACCGTCACTAAATTAAGATATTCAGTTCAGTTCAGTCGCTCAGTTGTGTCCGACTCTTTGTGACCCCATGAATCGCAGCACTCCAGGCCTCCCTGTCCATCACCAACTCCCGGAGTTCACTCAGATTCACATCCATCGAGTCATTGATGCCATCCAGCCATCCCATCCTCTGTCGTCTCCTTCTCCTCCTGCCTCCAATCCCTCCCAGCATCAGAGTCTTTTCCAATGAGTCGGCTCTTCGCATGAGGTGGCCAAAGTACTGGAGCTTCAGCTTTAGCATCATTCCTTCCAAAGAAATCCCAAGGCTGATCTCCTTCAGAATATTAACCACCCCTAAAAGTCTCATCCTGCCCCTGTTCCTTCCTTCTTTACTCCACCCTAACTCCTACCTGAGGGAACTCTGCTTCATCACTGTAGATTAGTGTGCATTTCCAAGAATTTTATGTTTAAATGACATCATATGTCATGTACTTTATCCAACTTCTTTTCATTCACCACACCTATCTTAAGATTTATTCATGTTGTGGTTCTATCAAAAGTCCTGTCTTTTTTTTTTTTTTTCCCACTGCTGAGCACAGTCCCATTGCATACCTCAGTTTATCCATTTAAAGCAGAGTTTTGGACATCATGGCCCCAGTTTCTGGCCACTCATCATGCTCCCTCATAGATTTGGATTGGCATCTAGGATCTCTGAAGTCTTACATAATTCTGTGATTCTAAGGAGAAGCTAGCCTTGGTCCTATGGGTGGCCTTGTTGGGGGAATGTGCAGGCAGGCTCTTTGAAGGTCAACAGGCTGGAGCTCAGAAAGAACGCCTTCTCTACCGACCTTCCTATTTTGTATTTTTTTTTTTTTTGAGAAGGGTTGAAATAGCTTCAATTTTTGGCTTCTAAATTGAGAACACTTTTTCCTGGCATTTGTCAACTATATGTTGCCTGTGTAAAATGATAGTCTGTGGCTGTTCGAAAATTGTAGTGTGGTGATGATGGTGTGAAAGTTGGTATTCTGGGCATATAAAGTTAATGGTGGCAGGCACATTCCTTGGAAAAAGGTCAAGATAATATCAAAATAGCTAGCTTCTATGTCTGTCACCCTAAGACTTTTGCTCCCCAAAGATGAGTTCAGCAGAACCTCAGTAGCCATCGCAACAAAGGACTGGAGAAATAAAAATGAGAGTCCCACTTAACTTCTTGGTTGGGTAGTGCAGCTCATGAAACCACATCATAATTTTGTGGCCTTTGGAGAAATTCATTCAGTGTTATAAGTTGCGTTTATTCCTGGAATAAAACTTCATCAAAGCTAACTTCGCCAAGTATGTTGTCATATCCACTGTTTAAAAAGTTATTGACGGGAAAGAAAAGTAGCCTGGGAATATAATCTCACACTGCCTTATATGTCAGCAAGACCCATTCTGAAGACCTTCCTTCTTCTCCCTGTATTTGCAGAGTTGGGTTTTCAGACCCAGTATTTCGACTCACATTCTTACTCACTAAAGTGCAGTATAGCTGGTGTGTGTATATGTGTGTGTGTGTGTGTACTCAGTCATGTCCAATTCTTTGTGACCCAGTGGACTCCTTTGTCCATGGAATTTTCCGGGCTGCAGTGGGTTGCCATTTCCTACTCTAGAGGATCTTCCTGACCCAGGGGTTGAACCTATGTCTCTTAAAGCCTATATATATGTGTGTGTGTGTTTAACTTTCAGAGAAATGATGCTAATTTTAGATTTTCAAATGTCTTTAATTGTATTTGTAGACTTTCTTGGTATTTCTAGAACTTTAAAAAAAATAAATATATTTTTTTTCCCTTTTGTTGGTGGTAGTTGAGTGTAGGAAGTGTTAGGTGGACATTAATTGCCTGTTAGAAATAAAGGAGAAGGAAACCCATGATTGGTAAGTCAGTTGATTTTCAGTATAGTTAACAAGACAAAAGGGGTAAATGATCTTTTCAGCAAGTAATAATGGAACAACTGGATTCCCAGATACACAGGAATGAAATTGGACCCTTACCTCACACCATTCATGAAAGTTAATACAAAATGAATCAAAGATCTAAATATAAGAGCTGTGAACCTCCTAGAAGAAAACATAGGTGTAAATCTTCACAAACTTGGATTAGGCAGAAGTTACTTGATGCAATCAATACCAAAAGTATAAGCAGCAAAATGACGAATAGGTAAACTGGATGTCATCAAACTTAAAACTTTCAAAGGAAATTATGAAGAAAGTGAAGAGACATCTCACAGAAAGGGAGAGAATGTTTGCAAATCATTTTTCTGTTAAGGACTAGTATCTGGGAACTCTTAAAATTCCACAATTAAAAAAAAAAAAAACTCATAGAACTACATAGCAACAAATCCAGTCTGAAAGTGGGCAAAGGATTTGAACAGAAATTTCTCTAAAGAAAATATACAGATGGCATGGAAATATACAAATATACAAATGAGCGGTATACAAATATACAAAATATACAAATGAGCATGGAAAGATGCTCATATCATCGGTCATTAGAGAAATGCAAATGGAAACCACTAGTATGACTAAAGTAAAAAAGGTGGACAGTAGTAAGTGTTGGGGAGGATGAGGAGAGACTGGGACCCTCATACAGCTGAGAATGTAAAATCACACAACCATTTTGTGAAATAGGTTGGCGGTTCCTCAAAAAGTTGAATATAGTTACCATAATAGCCAGCAGTTCGACTCCTAAGTACATGCCCAAGAGAAGTAAAAGAAATACATGCATAAAAACTTATACCTGAATGTTTCTAGCAACATTATTCATAATAGCTAAAAAGTAATTTGGAGAAGGAAATGGCAACCCACTCCAGTACTCTTGCCTGGAGAATCCCATGGAGGGAGGAGCCTGGTAGGCTACAGTCCATGGGGTCACAAAGAGTCGGACATGACTGAGTGACTTCACTTTCAAAAAGTAGCAATGCTCAAATGTCCATCAACTGAATGGATAAACAAAATGTGATATATTCACACAGTGGGCTATTATTCAACCATAAAAAGGTTGACTTTACCAGCAAAGGTCTGTCTAGTCAAAGCTATGGATTTTCCAGTAGTCATGTACTGATGCGAGAGTTGGACTATAAGAAAGCTGAGCACTGAAGAACTGATGCTTTTGAACTGTGGTGTTGGAGAAGACTCTTGAGAGTCCCTTGGACTGCAGGGAGGTCCAACCAGTCCATCCTAAGGAAATCAGTCCTGAATATTCATTGGAAACACTGATGCTAAAGCTGAAACTCCAATACTTTGGCCACCTGATGCGAAGAACTGACTCATTGGAAGAAACCCTGATGCTGGGAAAGATTGAAGGTAGGAGGAGAAGGGGATGACAGAGGAAGAGATGGCTGGATGGCATCACCAACACAGTGCACGTGAGTTTGAGTAGACTCCGGGAGTTGGTAATGAACAAGGAGGCCTGGCGTGCTGCAGTCCTTGGGGTCACAAAGAGTCAGACACGACTGAGTGACTGAACTGAACTGAAAAAGGAATGAAGTACTAATAGATGCCACAGTGTGGATGAACCTTCTAAACATTATGCTAAGTGAAAGAAGCTAATCACAGAAGGTCATGTGTTTTATGATTCCATGTTGTGAAATGTTCAAAATTCATAGAGACAGAAGGTAGACCAGTAGCTGCTAGGTCCTGAGGGGAGAGGACAGTAGACAGTGACTGCTAATAGGTTTCTGGAATTAGACAGTGGTGATGGTTATACCAACTCTGAATTAGTTAAAAAACAACAACAATTAAACTATATACTTTAAAGGGGCTTCCAAGGTGGCACTAGTGGTAAAGAACATGCCTGCCAATGCGGGAGATGTAAAAAGATGTGGGTTCAATCCCTGGGTCGGGAAGATCCCCTGGAGGGGCGTGCATGGCAACCCACTCCAGTATTCTTGCCTAGAGAATCCCTTGGACAGAGGAGCTTGGCTACAGTCCATGGGGTCGCACAGAGTTGGACATGATCGAAACGACTTAGCACAGCACATATGAACTTTAAAGGTGTAAATTTTGTTGGCTATGAATGATATCTTGATTTTTAAAAATGTGTACATATTGGTATAAAACATTTGAGCTTTCTGGTAATAAAACATATGAAAAGAAAATAGAAATACTAAATAAAATATCAAGTGTTGACTAAACAAATGAAAAAAAAGGAAAGGAGATGAAAATAAGGCAAAACCTACTTTTCAGATGACGGTTTTCAAATGTGTTTGAAGGTGTGTTCTAGATGGGAGGTGCATTATAACTTAACAGTGGTTGTGGAAAGTGTATGTGTCTGCCAGGCCATTTGGAACACAGTGATAAATAAGCCCCATGGACCTTTGTTTGCAGGCATTTGCAGAGTTATGGAGGTGGGAGTTGGGAGGCAGGTCAGGGAGATAGATAAGTCAGAAGTCTGCTGAGGCACTGGGACGCAAAGGATGATACATCCCTGTTGAGGGGTCAGAGCCTTTGTAAAAGCATTAGCTGAAAAAAATTACAACTGGATTACTTACTTGGAGAGTTGGATATGTGAATCCTCTGCTGGGGGAGAGGGTAGGGGTGCCTGATTCCAGTTCAGTTCAGTCGCTCAGTCGTGTCCAACTCTTTGCGACCCCATGAATCGCAGCACACCAGGCCTCCCTGTCCATCACCAACTCCCGGAGTTCACTCAAACTCACATCCATCGAGTCAATGGTGCCATCCAGCCATCTCATCCTCTGTTGTCCCCTTCTCCTCCTGCCCCCAATCCCTGCCAGCATCAGAGTCTTTTCCAGCGAGTCAACTCTTCACATGAGGGAGCCAAAGTACTGGAGTTTCAGCTTCAGCATCATTCCTTCCAAAGAAATCCCAGGGTTGATCTCCTTCAGAATGGACTGGTTGGATCTCCTTGCAGTCCAAGGGACTCTCAAGAGTCTTCTCCAACACCACAGTTCAAAAGCATCAATTCTTCAGCGCTCAGCCTTCTTCACAGTCCAACTCTCACATCCATGCATGACCACTGGAAAAACCATAGCCTTGACTAGACGGACCTTTGTTGGCAAAGTAATGTCTCTGCTTTTGAATATACTATCTAGGTTGGTCATAACTTTTCTTCCAAGGAGTAAGTGTCTTTTAATTTCATGGCTGCAGTCACCATCTGCAGTGATTTTGGAGCCCCCCAAACTAAAGTCTGACACTGTTTCCACTGTTTCCCCATCTATTTCCCATGAAGTGATAGGACCGGATGCCATGATCTTAGTTTTCTGAATGTTGAGGTTTAAGCCAACTTTTTCACTCTCCTCTTTCACTTTCATCAAGAGGCTTTTTAGCTCCTCTTCACTTTCTGCCATAAGGGTGGTGTCATCTGCGTATCTGAGGTTATTGATATTTCTCCCGGCAATCTTGATTCCAGCTTGTGTTTCTTCTAGTCCAGCGTTTCCAGCCAGGGAATATATATGTTTCATCCCTATATATGTATATTTCATCCCTAGCTCTGTTGACAGTATAGTAAGAAAGCGTTTCTGCTACATCGGCATCCATTTTCCTGGGCAAAGAAGGTGTGATAAGGGCAACGTGTGTGTGTGTGTGTGTGTGTGTGTGTGTGTGTGTTGGGGGGAGCTGAGGTGGGGGTTGACTGAGCCAGAAAGGGGGCTCCATGGAGGGGAAAGGAGGGTTGATGAATTGGGTCCTCAGTGGCTGGAAAGGGGTTGTGACTGCCCAAGGAGATGCTTTTCCCCCTGAAGACGGAATACAGAGGAGGGATGTCAGGCAATGGCAATTTAATCTTCAAGGTTCCTTTCAAAGTGTCAACCAGAGCAGATGGATGCTATGTGTCGCCAAATGTCGCCTTAAGAAGCCCACAGCATCCCTTATGCAGAACTCCAGCTTGAATCTTGAAGAAATGTTGGACAAACACCTATTGAGGAATACTCTGTTCTTCAAAGTGGGGAATTGTGTTTTTGAAAAATGTCATGATCATAGAAAATGAAGAACAGCTGTAGTCACATCACAACTAAAGGCAATTCCTGGTCCTAAACTGGACCCCGGACAGGGTCAGTAATGCTGAACAGGACATTATTGGGCCAGGTGACAAAATGGAAGTGTGGACCATAGATGAGATGAAAGTACAGGATCAGTGTTAAATTTACTGCAGTTGATAACTGAGCCGTAATCATGTTAGAAAATATCTTATTCTTAGGAAATAGACACTGAAATAAATTTTAAAGGGCAATAATATATGTAACTTACTCCCAAGTAGTGTAGGAAAGTGTGTCACAGGTACAATATATACTATACATATGAAATACATATTTTATGTGTACATACAGAGAGAACATGAATGATAAAGCACATGGATGAAATGTTAACAGTAGGTGACTTTGGGTAAAGAGTAGTCTGTGTATTATTACTCTTGCAACTTCTATGTAAGCTTGCAATTATTTACAAATAAAAATCTAATAGAAAGTGCTCATGGAAGAAACAGCTCTACATATCTGTCGATCATGCAGGGCTGGAGCGTGAAGCCAGCTTGATCCTTCCAGCCAAGGAGGGACTCATCTGCTCTCCTTCGTCTCTCTCCAAATCCCTGCATCTACCACACCACAGGGGGACCAGAAAGTGAAGTGGGCGTAATGAGGATACAGTGGGAAGGATGGGGGTGTAAGTGAAAAACCTGGCTTGAAATAATACTGGCAGCTTTGATCATTATATGTGTTTAGATACTTTGAATTTCCGAATTGGTACAGTTGGCAACTGGTAATTGTCGATGTCTTGCTGTTTTTTAAAATGTAATTCGTTTCTCATTTTCGGCTGCACTGGCTCTTCGTTTGCTGTGCGTGGGCTTTCTCTAGGTGCGGTCAGTGGGGGCTACTCTCTAAGGGCAGTGCACAGGCTTCTCCCTGTGGTGGCTCCTCTGGTTGCAGAACACAGGCTGTAGAGCATACTGGATCTGTAGCTGTGGCACATGGGCTTAGTTGCCCTGCAGCATGTGGTATCTTCCTGGACCAGGGATTGAACCCATGTCCCCTGCACTGGCAAGTGTATTCTTAACCACTGGACAACCAGGGAAGTCTTTTTTTTTTTTAATATCTAGGGACAGAGGGAATAATTTTTCCCACTGAATAGAGGAGTCTTTAATGTTCCATGCACCTATTCACAGGTCGTAAGGGGAGGAGAAGGGTACAACAGAGAATGAGATGGTTGGATGGCATCACCAACGCAATGGACAAGAATTTGAATAGGCTCTGGGAACTGGTGATGGACAGGGAAGCCTAGCGTGCTGTAGTCAGTGGGGTCACAAAGACTTGGACATGACTGAACAACTGAACTGAAGGGAGGAAACATTATTTGGGATCCTGGAGGAAGGAGCAATGTGGGGATAGGAGAGGGAACAGGGAAGCTTTCTCTAGGGACTTGGGCGCTTTGAGGTGAGCTGCAAGCATGAGGGATGAAGAGTAGGCTAGTCAGAAAATGGCCAGGGTGCTGACGCAGTTGTGACCTGGGAATACAATTTCAGGCAGAGAGAACAACTTGGTAAAAATACAGAAGAGTGACATATGGTGCATGTTTGTGAGAACTGTGTTTTGGAATGGTGAGAGCTGGGTGTTGGTGGAGGAGCATTTTAAAGAAATGAAACTGGAGAGGTGGATGGGCCAAGCGAAGGACTACCCATCCTCAGCTGATGTCCTTTCTACCACACTGACATGTAAGGCATCTGAACGCTTGGCTTGCCAAACACCTTGAAGGCTGCACTGGCAGGACTGGGGATTCCAAGCAGCTGGCAGTGACTCCAGTCTCTTAGAATGTTGCCACTCAGATCGGTCCCCAGGCCAGGAGCTTCTCAGGCCCCTCCCCGCATCCACTCAATCAGTGCCTGCCTGTCAACAACAGGTGATTGGTCTCCATATCAGTGTTTGAAAAATGCTGCTTTGAGGATTAATTTATTCTGTGCGTTGGTGTTTCCCAGGGTACAGCTGGAGACAAATCACATTAGAATCACCTGACTGATTTCACATAGTGGGATAAACTCTTGATCCATCTATATTGTTGCAAATGACATTATTTCATTCTTTACTATGGAAGTAAGTCAGGCAAAGGCAAATATTAATATGGTATCATTTATAGATGAAGCCTGAAAAATGATACAAGTGAGCTTATTTCCAAAACAGAAAACACTTACAGACATGGAACACAAATTTATAATTACCAAAGGGGAAAGGAGGAGGAGGGATAAATTAGGACTTTGGGATTAGCAGATACATACTGCTATATATAAAATAAAATCAGGAACCTACTGTATAGCACAGGGAACATCTTAACCTATAAAGGAAAAGAATGTGGAAAAGATACACATGTGTTTTATATATATATATATGTATAACTGAATCACTATGCTGTACACTTGAAATTAATACAACATTGTAAATAACCTATACTGCAATAAAGAAACAGAAGAATCACTTAGAGAAGAATCACATTGTTAAAAATAGGAATTCCTAGGCTCCAAACCTACGATGTTGTATTATTTCTACTGTACAGCAAAGTGAATCAGCCATATGTGTATGTATATATCCCCCATTTTTGGATTTCCTTCCCATTTAGGTCACCACAGAGCACTGAGCAGACTTGCCTGAGCTATATACTCCTTGAGCTATAATGAGTAGATTCTCATTAGTTATCTATTTTATGCATAGTATCAGTAGTGTATGGAGAATTCCCTCCTGGCTCAGTTGGTAAAAAAACATCCACCTGCAATGCAGGAGACCTGGGTTTGGTCCCTGGGTCAAGAAGAATCCCTGGAGAAGGAAATGGCAACCCATTCTAGTATTCTGCCTGGAGAAATCCCATGGATAGAAGACAGTCTACAAGGTCGCCGTAGTCGGACACAGCTTGGCAACTAAACCACCACCATCAGCATTCAGTTCAGTCGCTCAGTTGTGTCCAACTCTTTGTGACCCAATGAACCGCAACACGCCAGGCCTCCATGTCCATCACCAATTCCCAGAGTCCACTCAAACTCCTATCCGTTGAGTTGGTGATGCCATCCTACTATCTCATCCTCTGTTGTCCCCTTCTTCTCCTGCCCTCAATCTTTCCCAGCATCAGGATCTTTTCAAATGTCATCTCTTTGCATCAGGTGGCCAAAGTATTGGAGTTTCAGCTTCAATATCAGTCCTTCCAATGAACACCCAGGACTAATCTCCTTTAGGATGGACTGGTTGGATCTCCTTACAGTCCAAGGGACTCTCGAGTCTTCTCCAACACCACAGTTCAAAAGCATCAATTCTTCTGCACTCAGCTTTCTTTATAGTCCAACTTTCACGTCCATACATGACTACAGGGAAAACCATAGCCTTGACTAGATGGACCTTTGTTGACAAAATAATGTCTCTGCTTTTTAATATGCTGTCTAGGTTGGTCATAACTTTCCTTCCAAGGATCAATAGTGTACATACGTCAATTCTAATGCCTCCCCCTCCAAGTCAGTTTTAGAAAGGGAGCTCTAGCCATCAAGTAAAGTTTCATATACAGCAAACAAAGAAGGTGGTTTCGTGACTTGATAAGAGTCTGGAATGCTTCCCTCCCCACCACCTACTTTGTTCATTTTGTCAGTTTGGGTCAATTGAGCACATTGATTCTTAAGAGTAAGGGAGAGGAAGGTTTAATCCTGTGGTTCTCGAGGTGTGGTGGGGGAGCATTCTTGACTGTAAGACCTGGAAGATGTTGTGCTACGATACCTAGAATATGGAGACCACAGATGCTGCCAGGGTTCTCCCCACAGAGAATTAGATGTTGCCCAGAGTGTCAGGACTGGCGCTGAGAAACCCTGGTGTGATCATTTTGAGGGGAGGGGTCATTCTTGAGGTGACTCCCTGGACAGTCGCTGCTCTAATAAGTCACTATTTTGCATGGAAATGTGTTGTGTCTTTCAGGCAGGTGTTCTGGAGGAGAGAAAAAGCTCAACACTCATTTTTTTTTGAGATATTTTGACTTAAAAGGCTGTTTGATGGTAGGCTGTGTTTGCTAGAATTAAGAATGTAAGTAAAGAAAACATAAGTCATGATATAAATGAAGAGCAGGGTTTTTTTTTTTCCTGTATCTAGGTTAAATATATGACATCTTCGAGTGACTCTTGATTTATTTAGTTCCTTTTCACTGAATAAGGGTGAGTGAAAGGGTCCCTTTGGAAGCAGTCTCTTCACTGTGGGTATGCTTTAGTACATTAAAAAAATTTTTTTTTAAAATATGTGTATGTAGGGAGTGGTCCATCTGTTGCAAGGAAGGGGCTGGTTGGGGAACCCTGGGTTGGAAGCACAGAGGGACCCAGAGTTGGGTCACTAGGTCTGCAGTGAAGGCCAGGACAATAAAGGAACAGAGTAAGCAAGTGGGGCTATGTCTTCCATTGGTTGTTGGTGTCCACTGGCCTTCTTGCCTCTCTATAGAGAAGTGAATGCAAGCCAGCAGTGACAGCTTTGCTCAGTCGGCTGACGCTGCCTTGAACACCACATGGAGCACATAGGAGGGAAGGGCGCACGTGAGGTCAAAGGGTGATGGCCTTTTTCCCCGGGTAGGGGCGGGAGAAGGGCCAGCAGGCTGGTGGAATTAGCCTTTCTCTTCTAGACCATGGACCTGATCAAGAAGTCTGACCCACTTCACGGAAAAGCAGGTTAATTCTGGGGTTGATGTGATTATACGTTACAGATTTCTCCAGCTTCTCACTCTTTCTACATCATCCATCCCTCTTCCTGCCTTGCCCACTGGCCCGAGCAGTAGATGCTTCAAACGCCCTGCAGTTACCTGCTGGCTCTTTTGTCTTCCTGCAGACCCTCGGGGACCAGGCTTTCCAGCACACAGAGGCTTAAGAAATGTTTGTTGAGTGAAGTAGAAATCAAACTCAGGAGAAACAGTGTACACTGTCTTCGTGTTATGGGAATTTCTGATAGCAAAAGTCTTTTTCCAGGAGGATCTTGGAATGACCAACCCAATAACTTTGTAAATCTTTTCAGGCCAGATGTTTAAGACCTTCTGAATGCACTTTTGTAGATGTGACATATCCTCAGAGGTTCGCATGAACTAAAATTTTTTGAAATAGCCAGGGCTGTTGCTGTGAAATTGCGTTTTCCTGAGCATATAGAGTTCTCCACAGCAAGGTTTTTAACCCAAAGTCCCCAGTTTTGTTTATTCATATATCTAACATAGAGCTGGGTGTCCTCTCTGTGCATTTCTTAACTTTTTGACAAGCCCATCCAGCTGTTTATTCATTTACAAAATATACTGGTTTTCAGATATGTTCACAAATTACATATATAACAGATTCCATATATAACAAGTTCACAGATTCCATATATAACAGGCTTTTCCCCTTCTCCCTTCTTTTTTTCTCTTTCTCTCTATCCCTCCCTCTTTCCCTTTCTTCTTTTTTTTCCCTTTGTTTCTTCTCTCTTCTTAAAAGTAGCCTTGTTTTGAACTTGGTGAGTGAGTGATGGATTTTTGTAGAAGGTTCACACTTGAAAATAAATTTCATAGATGATTTTGAATATAAAAAATATCTTTTATTATAAAAAATGTCAAGTACGTATACAAATTGAGAGAATAATAGTATGGTGAACCTCCATGTACCCTCTACACACCTTTACTGTTAACAATTCATGGTTCATCTCGTGTCATCTCTCTCCTCCCAGCTCCCTTTCCCCAATTATTTTGAAGCAAGTGTCATCATGGCCCTTCATTACAGATTACATTTTTCAACTGCTTCCTATTAATGGTTTAAAACCATATGAATAGAGCAGAGCATCAGTGAGGAAAAGCCCTCCTCGGTCCTAGTCCCCCTGGGCATCAGGCTTGGGGCCAGGGAATGCTCACTGCCCTCAGTGCCCAGAGTGTCCTGCAGTAAACAAATAACGGAGGCCCTTTGGGGAGCCAGTGATGTCATCTCTCTTCCGCCCTTCCTCCTCTCCATTATGTACCAGCAAACACCCAGTCCCAACCCTGGCAAAACAAGCATGTTTTCTCAGCCACGGAAGTCAGACACTATTGTTAACCTTTTACATGAAGGGAAAGTTTGGTTTTCTATTATCAGCAAGACCATCCTCCTTATTGTGAGAACAACTACTACTTCATTTTTTTTCCCCCTTAAGGTATTATACACGCGTGCGCTCACAAAAATGCACAAATCTTAAATCTGAGCGCTGCTCAATTTTTAAATCCAACTGTACCCTCATGACCCTCATCCAGATTGAGGTAGAACATCTCCAGCACCTCAGAAAGTGCCCCTTCTCCAAAGGGCACCCCAGAAATAACCCCCCTCCAAAGGGGACTGCTGTTCTGTCTAGCTGTTGGTAAATTTTGCCTCTTCTTGAACGTCATGTTAATGGATTCATTCAGTATATATGGATTCTTTTTGCCTTTGTTTTTTTTTACTCTAATAATGAAGTACATCCCTGTTCCGTGTAACAATAGCTTGTTTCTACTGCAGCATAACCATCCAGCATTGCAGTTTTGTGTGAAGAGGTGGTGTGTTTATCCATTCTGTCTTAGCGGCTAATATTTGTTTACTCTGTGCCATAATCTGTACTAAATGTTTTAAGTGAAATAGTTAATCTTTTAGGTTAGTCTGTGTTACCCATTGTGATTATTGCCCTTTTGTAGGCAAGAGATGAGCTAATTTCCCCCAGGGTCATATAACTAACATACAATAGAGCTGTTTAAACCAAGTCGTCCAGTTTCCAGACCAATGCACAGCTCAGTGCTTCCCTATTGGGCTTTCTGTGACTTGTCTGACGTGATCTGCAAGCTTCCAGAGACTAGAGCAGGTCTTCGGGCTCTGTGGTCCTTGGGGATGATCTGTTTTCTAGAGGAAGACCTGTGGACACAGAGAGCTTTAGTAGCCTGGCCGTGGCTGCTCCGCTGGTGAGTGCTGGAGCCAGGGTTGGAGTCCCGGTTCCCAGGCTCCTTGTCTCTTACTTTTGTTGGCATTTGTTTATTTCCATCACCAGCAGAGTGCAATATGTTTTATCACTCGATGGCTCAGCTCACACTTTTGGTTGCAAACAACAGAAACTGACTAACCTAAGCCAAAGAGGAAGTTATTGGGAGAATATTGATCACTTACAGAGTCAACAGGGCAACAGAGAATCAGACTGAGGTGCTGAGAGAAGCAGGCTCTTGACACTTCCCCAGACATCTGGCCCTGCTCCCACAAGCAGATTTTAACTTGCCCCGGGACTTCGCATCCGTCTGTCCAGGTGCAGAAGCCAGGACAGAGGCTCTAGCTGTCTAATTGAAGACAGCTTCCTGTGTTCCCTGGAAGGGATTGCTGGTCCCTTCCGTCAGCCACAATGGGAAGCGGCCTTGCCTTCCCCATTAATTTTTTACTTTTCTTCTCTGGGTTAAAGTTGATCTATATTCAATAATCCTTGCAAAAAGGTAAATCAAAATTGAATTGGCCAAGTTCAATGATGACCTAGATGGGTGGTATGCTAAGGAGGTGATATATGTATACACATGACTCATTCACTCCATTGTTCAAAAACTAACACAACATCGTAAAGCAGTTATACTCCAATAAAAAAAATTTAAATTGGCCAAGCCAAAGAAGTCAAAAAGGGAAGCATCTCCCTACATTTCTGGTTTTTTAATGTGTTTGTGAATGATGGTTCTGCAACCAGGAAAGATGATAAAGTTTACAGGATAGCAACTGTGGGTGTCCTTAGTCTAAAAAAGCATCTGGTCACTTACGTGGGAAAAAATTATCTTGCTGTCCTTTGTCCCTCAGGAACAGTGTCTGTTTTCTGCAGACAAGTAATGGAAGGTTGATTTGGCAGTTCCATTTGGAAAATGTCACCAGACTTCAAAGAGCTTCTTCTGCCCTGGCTTGGGATATGCGGTTTGCATGCAACAGACACAACAATGTGCTGTGCTGGTTTCCTCTTTACGTGAAGTGGCCTTAATTACTTGTTTGTGGAAGGCTTTTGTTGGAAGTAAGAGGTTTTCCTTTTGTGAACTGCTATTGAAGACTGTCCTTCCACGCTGAGTGTCCACTCATTCATTCATTGATCCTGAATTTACTGAGTATACTTGAGACAGGATGATACAGAAGTCAGATAAGGTCTACTGTCGTGAACCTGTTGATCTCATAAGTAGAGTTGGGAAAGTCCTTAACACCCAACAATTTTTGTTTTCCTCTTTCATTGCTGCTTTGGACTCTTACTCCCTTGGTGGGAAATTAACATTCCGCTTTCTCTTTGTTGATCACATTGTCAGTGCCTTCTGAAATGTTTATTCTATTGCCTCTTAACCTTTTTCAAAAGAAGATACATATGATCAACACTAAAATTTTTCTTATTTGAGTTCATGTAAATTTACCCTTGATTTCTCCCTGTATAAAATTACATTTATGTATGCTGGCTGAATGAAGAGTTTTTTTTTTTAAAAATAACTTGTTCACTGTTTGTCTCTTTGATCAGTGAGGTGGGTTACAAGAGCTCAGATTCTTTGCAATAAGGGCCTATGTTTGCCTAGTTAACTGCCACCACATCAGCCAGGCGGTAGGGTAAGAGACAGTGAAAGGGATGCTTGACAAACTGGAGGACAGACTGCAGCAGGTGTTGGTTTGGTCTTTCGCCAACTCATTTCTTCTTCCTGAGCATTCAACTGAAGTGCATTTCTTAGTTCCTGACATCACGGCGGGATGGAAGGGCCGTGTGATTGTTTATCACTGATGACCTGTGAGCACGAGTTTAATATTTCTTTCAGGCCAACGAGCTCAAGAGAAGATGTGCCTTCTCATGGCTTTTTCCTAGAGAATCCTTCCACATACTGAAGTGTGAGATCTGGTGGCCTAGGAGAGATTTCTCAGAAATGTTATATCTGGTAGAGAGTTGCTGGATTATATATTAGATTATATGTTGCCTTTTGTCACCCTGTAGTGTAAAATGATATCTCAGTATGATATTGAACAGTGCTTTAGTATTAAAATGTCATTTATAAAAGTTAAAGATTTTCATGGGTACATGGGTTGGAGGAGGAATTGCTTCATAGATACAGGTTTTCCTCTCGGGAGTGATTAAAATGTCTCAGAACTTAGAAGTGGTGATTGTACAACATTGGGAATGCATGGAATGCCGCAGAGTTGTTCACTTGAAGCCAGTTAATTTTATGTGAATTGAGCCCAAAAAGTCAAATATTGATAAAGTGCAGAATAAAAATAACACTCCTATGTCTGGCACCTACGCCTTCCCACTTTGTAGAGGCAACAACTTAAAACATGTTGACATTTTCTTTTGGTATTTACCACTGTATTTCTGGATGATATGTGTCTCTTAATGTCTGTAGATTAATCTCTTTTAAATGTCACCTGTTCACACCCTGTTATTATAGATGAGGGTGGCTTCTGACACCTCCCTGTGCACCCTCCATCCCCTAGGTAAAGTTATATCACATCTTTTGGCTAAATTTATATCTAGTGTTAGCTTCTTATGACTGTAAGTGTTCACTGTTGAGCTAAAGACATACTAGATTTTTTAAAATAAACATTGAAGTATGGTTGATATACAATGTTTTGTTAATTTCAAGTGTATGACAAAGTGATTCAGAGATAAACACATCTTCTTTTTTAGATTCTTCTCCATTATAGGTTATTAAAAGGTATTAAATATATAAACGAAGATGGAAAGAGAATCCCTCCATTGATCAATTCCACCCATCCATCTTCTTTCCATGTTCATTTATTCCAACTTGGAAAGATGTATCTAAGTTCTTAGGAGACGAGCTTGCGTGTTTTTGTTTTTAATTTTCATTGTATTGGGGTTTTGTTGAGGGAAGGGGAAAAAGAGAGGGAATGTCTTTATTCTGTTCTCTGAAAACTAACTTCGAATCAAGTTCAAGCCTTTGTAAGCAAGCCTCAGTTAACATATTCTCTAGGTTTAGTTACATCTCCCGAGCCAGGGTGGGTCACTGCATCGTGTTTGTCATTACTGATTTCCTCGACTCTCCTCTCCTCTCTCTGGCACCCCATCCTTCCTTCTCTTCTGCCCCCATCCCCTTAAATTACTGGCTGCCCTGTATTTTCAGTTGACGGACAACCCTCTGAACATTTCAGCTTGGTTGGCTTATCCGCGTCTCAAACCAAGCACAGGCCGAAGAAGATTCTTGACTTCTGCTGTTCTCCTCTAAATCAACCCCTCCCAGCCTTCCCTTTCTTAGTAGGCACCACGATCAAGAAGAAAGCTCCCATAGAAACATAAACCAGGTTCTTCTTTGCTGAAAGTCCTTTGCTACTTTCCCACTGCTTTTGTAGGACAGGCATCGCCTCCCTGCGGCCCGCCTACAGAGCAGATACAAGTGTCTGCCGTCGGGGACCTTCCATTCTAGAGTTCAAGGTTGTGGAGGACAGAGAGGAACTGGCTTCCACCTGTTCTTCCGGCAGACTGTTTTCTCACTAAGCCTGTCATGTGCGTTCCCTCGAGGTTGGCTGCTTTACCTTCTCACCCCACCCCAGGACCCTGACGTTAAGGTGGGCTCCAGGCACACGTGTGGCTCCTGTTGCCCCTGTCTTCTGTAGCAGAGCACCACAGGCCTCAGGCCACTGTTAACACATCTGCGAAGCAGTTGAGAGTTCTCCCTCCAGCTGAGTTCTAGAATGCTGTCTAAACCGTGGAGGACCACCTCTGGCCCCTTTTCAGGCCACACGCCCTTTAACACTTTCTCCAGCCCCTCCATTCAGCTAACTTCTCCTTTGCCGGCCCAGTGTGGCATCTGCTAAAGCTTAGGAGTATTCACAGTAATTTTTTGAGAGCTGAGTTTAGTTTATTCTTCAAAGACTTGAAGAAAACACTTGTCACATAAAAGATCTTTGTGACATTTCTTTGGGGCGAAATCAAAGCGCAGTGTGTGCATGTGTGTGTACATGCACATGTATAGATACACATGCATACTTGCTTCCCCAAAACAGGTAAAATTTTGCCCTGGATTTCCTATATTTTCCTATACTTAGCACAGTATTAAGATCCAGCAGAACTTTAATTTTGTCCTGTTGTGCCGTCCAAATAGCAAAGGGCAATACAGAGCCGCTGAAGTGCAGAATTTCAGAAGATTACTTTAACATCCCATTTGAATTGCTTAATTTAATTTTCACTTAGAATCAGTTGCTAAGCAACTGGGAAGGCAGGACAAAATCAGCAAGGCTAATTTGGTTCTGTTACTAGTGTGTTAGCATTGCTTATATTTACATAGATGGTTAGTTGTAAAAATGCTTAACCCAGTACAGTGCTCTGTTTTATCCAAGAAAAATAGTTGCTGTGGAAGTTACAGCAAGACTTTAATTGGATTGACAGTGCTTCAGTTCACACTCTCATCTTAGGTGAATAGAAATTACCTGAAATTTTGAGCCTGTTGGTGGTCTATTGGTTTGTTAAGTGGGGTGCTTGACTTGGCTGTACTATGAACAATTGTAAAAGGATCCATTGCATGTTAATCCCTTGGTATTATAGATGCGGTTGATCCTCAAATCAACTTAAGTCAAATTATTGAGGGGGTAGTAATGCATATCGTTTAGCTATCATCATATGAATTGTTTTAGAGGGAAAAAAACAGACAATTTTCTTAGTATCTTCTTACTGATGAAAATTGAAATTATTAACCTCAATTGACCCATAAAGTAAATCATATATCAAATATGAATACTGGTGACTTAAATGTTTTGAATTTTTTTGTATGATGTCATATGCTTATCAAGGAAGTCACCGTGACCCAGTACTTAAGCCACCCTCTATCTTGTGTCAAAGATAAGACGTTTAATGTTGGCCAGTGGTCTCATGGTTGTGTGTGATTGTTCTCAGGGCCAATGGAGAGTTTACAGGGTTCAAACTGGTAGAAAAACTGCATCTTTCAGTAATGTGAAGTTGCCACCGATGGAGTAAATAACAACGACCTGTGACTTTCACTGGAGATGGAGAGAGCAGTCCTATCTTTTAAACCAGTTTCCTGCCCTGCCCTTTGTTCTGTATAGACCTGGATAGAGTCTTTCATGTGCACTAACAATTACTTTCAATAGATGAATTGTAGTCTTGATAAAGATGGCTTTTATACTTAGCTTATAACTGCTTGTGACTGCATAGAAATATGTAACGAAGAAGGAGATTTGTAGAAATAGGAAAGTACCTTCTATTTCTACGGTTACATGATTTCAATTTTTTTTCTGAATGATGTCAAGTATTTGTACTGGACTTAGTAAAAGTTCATTGATTCCAACTAGAAGAAAGGGTGGTCTGAATTAGAGGAAAGTCTTAGGGTCTATGGGCTTCCCAGGTGGTGTGGTGGTAAGGAATCCACTTGCCAGTGACGGAGACACAAGAGACATGGGTTCGCTCTCAGTCCAGGAAGATCCCCTGGAAAAGGAACCCACGTCAGTGTTCTTGTTGGGGAAATTCCTCATGAACAGGGGAGCCTGGTGGGCTCCAGTCCATGGCGTCACAAAGATTTGGACATGACTGAGCACAGGCACTTACCGTCTATGTACTTGAGAGCAAATAGGTATTTCTCACTCTGAGATTGTTTGGCTAAGACAGTAACTAGGTATTTACTTGTCCTGTCAGAAAATGTTTCCGTGGACAGATAAGAATAAGTGTACAGTTAGGAGACTGAATTTCTTTAAAGGCTTGATCTGATCTACTTTCTCAGTACAGTTTTTCCAGATCTGGGTGTTAATTCCAAATTTATTATTAATTTACTCTGTAAATACCATTTGAAAATCCTTTCTGTCAAATCGTAGAATTTTTAGAGAGTGAGTATAAATTTTAAGATTAGTTTTTTAGAAGTTATTTCTAAATGTTTTTGACAGCGTATCGCTGTGAAAGATGTTACATGAAAATATCCTTAAACTGTGTGTATGTATGTGTTTAAAAGTTATATACATGTGTTACTGTAATGATGTATACTTTATAAAAACAAGCAGGAAAATAGACAACAAAAAAGATTATGATTAAACAAAATAATGCAGTGTCCTCTGAATCATGATTAGCACACTACCAGGTATATGAATGCTTAAGGCACGTGAATGTTTGAGTAAAGTTTATCATTAGAGGCAACATGTTCAGTATTTTAAAACAATTTTTATTATCTGGGTGTCTTTTTTCAGACCTTCGTAGATCTTTTTTTTTTTTCCCTTTTTCTGGTTTGTGGGGTCTGCATCACTACTGTCTTTGTTTTCATTTCATTGCAGGCATCTTTTGAAGCCACTAGCCTATTCCGTGAGTTAGTTCTGCTGTATGTCCTAAGTTGCTTCAGTTGTGTCTGACTCTTTGCGACCCCATGGACTGTACCCTACCAGGCTACTCTGTCCATAGGATTGTCCAGGCAAGAGTACTGGAGTGGGTTGCCATTTCCTTCTCCAGGGATCTTCCCAACCCAGGAACTGAACCTGTAACTCATGTCTCCTGCATTGACAGTTGGGTTCTTTACCGCTAGCTCCATCTTCTACTACATAAAACAGTGTAAAAAGTCACAAGCCCAGGCACCCCTAAACGGAAGCATGTCACCATGCTTTGAGAGAGGGACAGGTGCAGAATGTCTGAGGGCAAGTTTGTCTGTTTTCTTCCTACTCCCCAGAGAATTAACAACACTCAAGAAATCATTGCCCAGGGAAGTACCTCCCAATAAACTTGTGTTTTTCTAAAAATTTTGTTGAATTGAGGAGAGTTGGATTTATATCCAGAAATCTTGTATATATTGTTATTGCATATGATGCAAAGAGCTGACTTATTGAGAAAGACCCCGATTCTGGGAAAGATTGAGGGCATGAGAAGAAGGGGGTGACAGAGGATGAGATGGTTGGATGGCATCACCAACTCAGTGGACATGAGTTTGAGCCACTCTGGGAGATAGTGAAGGGCAGGGAATCCTGGCGTGCTGCAGTTTATGGTGTTGCAAAGAGTCAGACACAACTTACTGACTAAACAGCAACAGCTGTTGTTGCATCTAGTGAGAATATTGCCCTTAAATTTGTTCATTGTAAGGGAAACGAGATAACTCTAGGGCAGCATCAAGAGTTCTGGATTTGGACTCTGAGTCCCAGCTCTGCTACTAACTGGCTGTGTGACAACAAACAGTTGACTTTCTAAAAGTTTCATTTTCCTCTTCTCTATTTTCACATGATGGTGATGAGAATTAACCATCAGAGGAGAGGTTTGTAAAAGGGCTTTGTAACTTGTCACTTATTTTTACATATCATTTATATTGCTTTAATGAAATAGAGAAAGTTTTTTCCATAGGTTGAGTCTGTACATGTACACCCTCAGTGACAGTTTTTTGCTTATTTGTTTCACTTCTAGATTGCCTCTTTAAACTATGTCCCATGAATCGCTACTCTGCCCAGAAGCAGTTTTGGAAAGCTGCTAAGCCAGGAGCCAACAACACAACAGACGCGGTGCTGCTCAACAAACTGCACGTACGTACTGGGGTGGACTCTGCGGCGAGGTCTCATGAGCCGCCATATGGTTGTGTCTGGGTGGAGTGGGTTCAGAAGATGAGTTTTGCAGCCCTTCAGCTCTGGATGGTGACTTTCATATGTTCTTTGATAAAGGGATAAAAGAGATCCTCTGTGATCCTAAGGGAACGTGAGTCTTGGTCATCCTGAGATGTCTTGAGAGTTACTTTGCTCGATCATTTCTTTTTTTTTTTTTTCTCAGCCATTTCCTTTTCAGAATGACTTTGAGTAGAGTACTGGTTATGAGTACAAGCTCAGCAAGCGAGCTGCCTAGATTGGAATGCTAGCTCCACCCCTCACCAGCTGGTCATCTTGACTGGGTTACTTGGCTGTTTTGTGCCTCTGTTCCTCATCTGTAAAATGGGAATGATAATAATATCCACATCAAGAGTTTGTTGTGAGGATTACATGAAATGAACCATGCAAGGTTCATGTCGAAAGTGCCTGCCGTATGAGGAGTGCTCAGTAGATTTTAGCTGCTATCACTGTATTTATCTAGTCTGTTGGTTGGCATATCAAAGAGATGCTCATTCCACAGCCACTGTGCTGTGTGACCATAAGCAAATTTTTGAGACTGTCTGAGCCTTTGTGTCCATTGTCAAATGATACATAATTCTTCTAGTGTCTGGATGACCTAATTCTTCTGTGAGGCTTATTTATCTCTGTGGAACTTCTTTGCAGTGTGGAGAAGAAAGATATGACATATGTCCAATATGATATTATTGAAATTTCAGTCCATTCCACACCCCCCTATTCTGCTTTATTTTTCAGCTTGTCACTTCCCATGATCTTTCCAATTTATTTATTAGCTGTCTACACTGATTAGAATGTAAACTACACAGGGACAGAATTCTGTGTCAGCTTGACTGTATCCCTCTCCCTCTTGCCTACAACATGTGGGACACTCAAATATTTACTAACCGGATTTTTAAAACTCTTTCTTGGGCGATGATCATCAAGGATGGTCAGTATCTGTGAGCACGTGGGGCTCATGCCTGTCCAGTCTGTGACCAGTAAGTGGCAAAGTCACAGCCAGCTGCACTGGATAAGGTGGGACTCAGGGAGGGGACTCTTTACTCAGCACATGCTGTGTTAGATGGGGCTGAGGGCTCCGGGCATGATGAGAAGACCAGGTCCCTGATCTCCCTGAGCTGAGCCTCTAGTGTGAGGATGCACACGCACACATTGCCTTTAAAATGACACACATGCCTTGTGCCTGCTGTACCCTTTGAGGCGTCGGAACTGTCCTCACTGTGCTCCGGCCAGACTCACTCTATTTCCTTTCCTTTCATTTGTTCTGGAGCACCACAGACTCTTAACAGTCTCAAGACATTAGCGCTTGTAGCTTATTCTACTGAGAACATCCTTCCCTGACTTTGTCTCAGTTAAGATCTCTGGCTCCTTCGTCTCTCAGTACAAGTTATCTCAGCAAAATCTCTTCCCAGCTCCTTATCTAACCCTCGTCTTGCTTCCCTGCACCATGCACCCTGTTTATATCTTTCTCAGCACTGATCACAATCTGCAATTATATTACATAGTCCCCTTAATTATCATCTGTCACTCAGTAGAATGACAACCCCACAAAATGAGGAGCAATGTCTGTCTGGTTTACCATTCTCTCCTCAGTGCCTTGTAATAGCATTTGGCACATAGTAAGTGCTCAAGAAATATTTCATGAACGAATGAAAATAAAACACTGCTCAGGGACGGTGGTGAAGCTCTGGCAGTGACTTACCTTCTGGGAGCTGAATAGCTGATTAAGAAATGGAGGTAGTGACACAGCTGTGGCAAATACTATCACAGAGTGAACCACCAAAACTTTGTGAGCACCTAGAAAGAGCTTCGCTGGTGGCTCAGTGATAAACAGTCCACCTGAAATGCAGGAGATGCATGTTCGATCCCTGGTTTGGGAAGATCCCCTGGAGGAGGGCATGGCAACCCACTCTAGTAGTCTTGCCTGGTGACAGAGGAGTCTGGAGGCTCCATAGACCATAGGGTTGCAAGGAGTCAGAAACGACTGAAGTGACTAAGCACGCAGGAGCTCCCAAATCCTCTCGTGTGAATAAGGGTGAGTGACATGGTAGTCAGGGAGGGCTTCCTGGAGGAAGAGGAGGTGACAAGTAAGCCTCACAGTGAGGCATCTTTGGCAGTGAGAGGGTAGGAGAAGGAAAAAGAGCAGAAAGAGATCACTTTGGAGAATTCCGGGACTGCACCATTATTTTAACAGTTTTAGGGCAGATATTCTCAGCCTCAGCAGACCCATTTCTCCCTCTGAATAGCAAATATTATTAATATGTAACTGTATGAACAGGAAATAAAAGTTATAAATAACATAGCCTCCCAAGATACCAAAGTTTGAAAATGAATTGTACAGATAAAATGAAAGGTATTTTATTAAGTTACTGCTCAGGCACCATCATTCTAGAGGACATAAGAAAATAAATGCTTGTACCTGTTTGTATAAACCCCATGAATAAGGCAGCCAAAGACCGTGGCTGATGTAGGTCTCTAGTTCCAGTGGCCCAAAAAGCATGTTTTCTATAAGGTGATTTTTCAAAATGGTTAACATTTCTTCATAATGTTACGAAGAATGCATAGCACACTTTTCTCTTGATTAAAGAACACTCCCATTTTTGGAAAATTGTTAAGACTAACATTAATTAAACCATGCAAAACTGTACTTTGTGTGAATGTGTACAGTGGAGTTAGGGACTTGGCTCAGAAATGGCAGGTAACCGGGGCTTTCCTGGTTGCCCAGTGGTTAGACTCTGCCTTCCAGTGCTGGGAGGTGCACGTTTGATCCCTAGTCAGGGAACTAAGACCTCCCACATGCCATATTGGGCAGCCAAAAACTTAAAAAAAGAAGTAAATAAAAAGACATTGCAAAAACCACAGAGTTGAAAGCTGCAGTCCTAAAGGTGACTGAGAACTTTGAACTCCTTACTAAAACAAACAAAAAATGTTCTCTTTTATGCTGTTCTTGCTTTAAATAGATTTTAAAAGGAAACCAGTGCTGTCCCCTGATTTAGGATTACTGACCTGACTTTTGGGTCTTAGTTACTCTGTGCAGTTCCTAGTTTCCTTGCTTAGTTGGACATTTTTTTCCCCCTCATGTCTGAAAATCATTCACATGTTCTAGTGTCGTCATTAAAATGCTGTATTTTGGGAAGCTGCTTGCCTTTGGGGGTGGATGGCCGGTCTCCAGGGGGTTTTCATTTTTATTTTTGTCAACTACTGTGGAGCACCCCAATCAAAGGTCAGATTATTTTAAATTAATGCCATTTAAGGAATTAGTTGTCTAGACCACTTTGACTTCCTTTTGCCTAGGCTGTGCAACATGCCACCAGCTCTCTGAAGGACAATGACATCTAGTGGCTGGTCGCTGTGTGTGTCTTCTTTTATAGAGAACTGGATGCTAACCCCCTTGGTCGTGATTTCCCAAGACTGTTGGCAGAATGAGGTTCCCCTACCCTTCGCAAATCATGTAATTTGTTCTTTGGGCCTTGACTACATTTCCTGACAGCGTTTCTGTCTGTTACCTGGAAATAGCACCTACATTGTTTTGGTTCTGAGAAATGATCTGTTACTTTAAGCTGGGAACAACCAGAGGAGTTATGAGTCTTCATTGTCTTCTGAAGCCTGGGTCCTGCATTGCTTATTTTCAGAAGCCTTAATTCAATATCATGTTATGTAATTCAGAGTTTTTTGACCTTAAATAACCTTTCCCCACTGTTCCAGTGACCTCTCTGTGGTAATGTAATAATGGTTTCTCTATTTCTGAAATAAAATAACAGGTGACTGTGACGGGCTTGGCCTTGATGTTGCTTAGGGAAACACAGTAACATCCATGGTGAATAACGGTGGTAGAGAGCATAGCACAGAGTGTCATTTCTTCCTTAGAAATTCGGAACTGTCCTCAAGTCATTGTGCAAGGAAAAGAGCAATAGGTACTTGATTTATTGGGATTCTTAAATATTGAAAAGGTAACATATATAAGGTGGCTTTTTACTTACTTTTATTTTTAAATTAATTTTTACTGGAGTGTAGTTGCTTTGTGATGTTGTGATAGTTGCTACTGTACAGCAAGGTGAATCAGCTACAGGTTTTCATATATCCCCTCATTTCTGGATTTCCTTCCCATTTAGGTCACCACAGAGCACTCAGTGGAGATCCCCGTGCTGTACAGCAGGTCCTCATTAGTTATCTGTTTTATACTCAGTAGCGTATGTATGTCAGCCCCACTCTCCCGATTCATCCCACTCTGCCTCCCCACCCTTAGTGTCCATACGTTTGTTCTTTACGTCTGTGTTTCTATTTCTCTTTTGCTCATAAAGCTTTTTAAAAGCCCAGGCTTCTTGCCATAGAGATAGAATGAAGATGCTTCTGAAGAAATAACATGTGAATATTGTAAGAAGTGAATTTCAAAAACACATGAGTAAGAAAAGGGAAAAAAATGGTATGCTCTAAATCTTAACACCTCAAAGATAATCTTGGTTTTGTATTTGGTATGTGTCCCAGTCTCCAACCCCCTATTATTCCTGTATCTCTGTATGTTACAGTATTAATGGGGGCGTGCCGTCTCACTTCTCTTCCTTTCACCTGCTTATTTCCCCACTTACTATGTCATGAATAAACAAGCAGCTCTGTATTTTTCATGGCTACTTGATAACTCCATGGTACAGCAGTACTGTAATTTTAGATAGGCAATCCCTATGGAGTTCAGAAATGCTTAGGATCCTGACAATTTTTTTCCATTCTGGGAGCGAAAAGAGTGGTTATGGCCTTCTGTGCATGCCTGTTTACTTCTTAGAAGAAATTCCTGGAAAAAGGATGGCTAAGTCAAAGTTATACCCATTGACCAACTTTTTGGTGGATATTGCCAGATTATCCTTCAGAAGAGTAGTACAAATCCACTGTCTTAAACTGTAGACTCATCTTTAGAATACACGAGAGATTTAATATGTTTTTTCTAAGGTTAAAGCAACCTCGATCAGTGGGCCTGGGTATAGGTTGTACCTTATTTCCTTTTTATCAACCTTTTGCTTTACGTGTTGAACTAAAAATCATGATGGATTTTTTTTTTCTGAAAGCCAAATTATATGTCAGTTATATCAGTAAAACTGAGGGAAGGGAACTAATTTATTTCGTGGAGGGACTTACCTAAAGACTGACTTGTGAACTCAACACATATACAGTATTTATGCACTTAGTAAAAGATGACATGAATGGGAGAGTTTTCTCCTTAAAGAGCCCTTATAGCAAAACTGAATTCTTACAATGGTTCATAAACTTAATTCATGAAATGTTTACTTAGTACTTATGTGTGGGCTTAGTTATCATTAAATCTTTTAATGGAGTTTCAGATATGATATTTGATATTCTTAGATATTTATTTTCCAGTTGTATATTTTCACTGCTGATTTTACCTTTTGCATGTTTTTAGAGAAATACCATTTAATCTTTAGAGCTTACTGGTATTTAGTCTTAAATATGAAATCTGGGCCTTCTTGGTGATTAATCTGACATTTTCTTTTAGATATGCCAGTGAACAATGGATGACCATTTTTATCCTTAATCTGAGCATAGGCAGGAACTTAATATTTTAGATTAATATTTCTTAGATTGAAGCCACTGGAAATCCTTGAGAGTCCGAGGAATATCCACAAGAATTTTCCCTCTTAACCAGGAGCTCTTATGTTATTTAAGTCCAAGAAACACTACTTTAAGATTTTCTAAAGGTGAATCCTTTCAGTGTGACATGTTGAGCAGGAAGAAAAAAAGAAAAAGCCTGTTTGTTGGGAAAATGTTGTTTTATTTTCTTTAATTCATTGATTTTTCCACCCCTTGATTTTTATTTTTCTTTCTCCAATTTCCTTTTCTTATTAGCCGAGAACTGCCTGGCAGAAAGAATCAATGGCTTTCTCCAAAGTATAAACCTGCCTTCTAAGTAGATTCAGTCCAGTGGTGTTTTTTTCTTTGGAAAGTACCTGTGGTTACTGGAGAGCTCTCTGGAGAGGATACACCTTAGGCATGAAAACAGGGAGAAAGGAGGCGGGAAGAAGGGAAGGGAAGGTGTTTGTGAAGAGGAGGAGAGAGTGGGGGAGAACCATGCCCAGGGCAGCTGCATGCCAAGGATGGCTATGGTGTCTGCACTGCTGTTGTTTCTGGATGTGTCTTGAAACTGGTGAATATTATCTTTTTGTACCTGAGAACAGCAGACTGGTAACTAATTCCAAAAGAGCAAGAAGGAAGCCTCTGAATAGACCATTGTTTTAAAGGGTTGAGATACATAGGGTAAACTTGCAGTCATCTACACGAACATAGGCAGACCCTTATCTTCCTTTAATGTGGTTTGTTTCTGGTTTAGGATTGCTGCCTGCAGCTTATTTTTCTCAAAAGATATGCCTTCCTAAAAATACCTATCTTCCCGGTAGAGGCAGAGTAGATGCTGAGCTTAATGGAAATGGAAAGATTCTTCATCTAGCCAACTTAGTCCACTTTTCAAAATTCTCATCATTAGGACATTTCCTAGTTTCAGAGACTTGTACATAACAATCACGGTTAAAATGTGTTGAATGCCTGTTTGGTGTCTAGTATGCATTTTCTCTAATGTCCATGATGGTGGGGGGGAGCTTATTTTTGTCCTCGTTTTGTGGATGAGAATGCTGAGTGAGGCTCAGTTAGATTAAATAACTTGGCCAGGATGGTAAAGTTGGTTTGTGGTGGAACCAAGATCAGGTCTAAAGTGTCCTATAGAAATGGGGACCTGGGAAGGAAGCCCATTACCCTGTGGCATCTACTAGCATCTTGTCTCAAGGCCAGGGGAGACTCAAGGAGGAGAACATTGGAAACGGTTCTGAAGGATACTGCTGGTCATATCATGCATTTATCACCATCAGATTAGAAGAAATCCCTTTGATTTTACTTAGTCTGGGTTTGGGAGTCAGGGATTGGAACAGCAGTTTAACTGCCTAGGGTGAAACTAATTCTCCTTGAGCATGGTTATCATATGTTTACAGTCCTTACTGAGTTCTACAGGGAAATGAAGAAAAAGGACTGTGTGGGCTGGAGGCCTTAGCCGACTGTTTTGGAAACCCTCCATTCAACTGTATCATGTTCGCTAGGCTGCCAAAGTTGGGCTAGTAACATCTCCAGCATCATTTGTGACTGTATCAATCTGGAGTTTACCCAAAAGTGGGTGTGAGATGGTCTCTTACTTACTTAGTAGCTGTGTAATTTTTTTAAATGACAGTATTACGCAAAATTTCAAATATACATAGTAGTAGAGAAAACAATATAAACTCCTTTTGTAGCCATCATTCAACTAACTATGCATTGTCAACCAAACTTTTTCATCTCTCCGAGTCTGTTTCTTTTTTATTAAATTAGAATAATTATCTTCTCCTCAGGGAACTACCATGAAAATTACATAAATTATAATTGGTATATAACAATAAAAATTAACACTCCATGAATCCTTCTGTGATGAGATACCGTGCTAAGTGATTCCTATTAGGTGAGAGTACTGTTTTTATTTTCATTTTACAGAAGAGGTAACTGAGGCTCACAGATGTTAAATAACACATCCAGGTCAAAACCAGTATTTAAATCCTGTTTTATTTTACTCCAGAGCTATGAAGACAACCTTTGCAAATCATAAAAGGGCTATGCAATTTCCCTTCCAACCTTACCCTGTTTTCTTTAAAAATATATAAGCTTTTGACTTAGTCGTACGCTAAGCAGGTATCTGTAAAGTCCTTAAAAGAAAGAACACATTTTTGAAAAGTCAAAAAGGCTGAAAAGCAAAGGCATAGAGGGTTGGATTGTTAAACCCCTTGCTCCTTGTACTTAGCCTCTGGGTGTACTTAGGTATTAATATTTACTTATTTCTGTGGTTCCGTATGAACTGGCTATGTTGGTTCTGCATCACAGCAGAGAAGTGAAGCGCATTGTTGGCTCTTTGTGACCACTCTTCCTCCTCCATAAACAGCATGCTGCAGACTTGGAAAAGAAGCAGAATGAGACTGAGAACAGGAAACTGCTGGGTACTGTGATCCAGTATGGCAACGTGATCCAGGTAGGTCAGAACCACACTTCTGTCACGGAGCTGAAACATTACGAAGACTGAAATGAAAAGCAAGCTCAGTAAACCCTATTTGGACACATGAAACTCCATGGAGACAGCCAGCTTATTGGAAAAGTTCTGGCATTTCTTCTGATTAGGCTGACTGTTTGAATGTGAGAGTCCACTTCTCTCCTTGGTAGCTGTTAATTTAGACCGTTCACATTTTTTAGATGGGAAGCTCCTAACTAAAGAGGAGCTTGACTGTTGAGGTCTTACCTAGCTTGCATTCCTTGAAAGTTCCTCATATTTGGTAAAAACTGATTGAAGGGCTGGTCACCAGAAGTAATAAGAGCAATTCTATATCTTCAGGTAGAATATTTGATGATGAGTCTCAGGTCTTACCTAATAGGTTATGAGGTTTACTTGTTTATTTCTGGTACCTTTAAATTAGAAAGGATTAAATACAATTTAAGAAATAGCTACCACAAGTTTTGCTGGAAAGAAAAAGTCCACCTGGGTTTGTCCTTGCAGAAAACAGTCTGTGAGGAAGTCCAGTGCCATATATGGCTTTTAAAAAACCATTAAAAAAATTGAAGAATAGTTAGTTTACAATGTTGAGTTAGTTTTGGGTATATAGCAAAGTGGTTCCGTTATACACATACATGTGTGTGTGTGTGTGTGTATATATATATATATATACACATATCCATTCTTTTATCAGACTCTTTCCCATTAAATGTAATTACAAGATATTGAATATAGTTTCTTGTACAGTAGGTCTTTGTTGTTTATTTATTTTATATATTGTAAGGTGTCTGTGTTAATCCCAAACTCCTACTTTACCTCTCTTTACTAAGCTAATATTAAATTGGGAGTTCCTTCCCAATTTTTCTCCTCTGAGATTTAGAGCAAGAATTCTTGACATGCCTCAGTTGTCTCACTAGCAAAATGGTAATAATAATGGTGTCTGCTGCCTATGATGATTGACAGGGACCTGTCACAGAGGATCTTCTGAACACATATTACCTAATATTTATTTCCCCTAGATCTTGACATCCACCAATAGGTAATATCAGGTTACACACCACCCAAATCCAGCACCTCAACAGGTGCATGGAGGATCAGGGCTACTCATCAGATAAGAACGAAGGTTTGGGAACACATTAACTTCCCCTTGTGTATCATGGCTAGGGAGTGTCAGAGGCTCATGAATCAGATAAGTTATTCCTCTACTTCCAGTAACCCTGGCAGTTTGTAAACATCCTGGGAGTGTTCTAGAAACTATCCACCCTGTGTCAGGGCATATTCAGACTGCAGTTCTTTAGACCCTTTTCGTGGGGTTAGACCCCTTCCTGGTGACCAATGGCAAGAGTGCTGTTCTATCGGACAGCGCCCTTTGCCTGAGTGACACCCATCTCGTCCAAGGCTGTTTTGGGGGGAAATACTTTTCTTCTCCTCTTCCTTCTACTTCTGCTCCCTTTGCTCTTCTCCTTTTCTAATCATCCCCTTGCCCTAGGCACTTCTCTGGCTCTCTAACTTCACAGGCAGCTCAGTGGTGGGAGGAGTGTTTGATATATATTTTATATGGCTGAAAGAGAAATGGTAAAGATTCAGAGACATGCTGACAGGCACCTTATTCTCTTGGTGGTTTTCAGCTACTGCATCTGAAAAGTAATAAATACCTAACTGTGAATAAGAGGCTTCCGGCTCTGCTGGAGAAGAATGCCATGAGAGTGACCTTGGATGAGGCCGGAAACGAAGGGTCCTGGTTTTACATTCAGCCATTCTACAAGCTGCGATCCATCGGAGACAGCGTAAGTGCACATTCCCAGCCCCGGGAGTGCTCCATGCCAGGCCTCCAACCATAACTGCTTGCTTAGTCAACTAGGAGAAATTGAAAGCTGGAGCCAGAGGCTTACCCTGTAGGAGGAGAAGGGACTCACTATGGAAACCAGTGTTTGGGAAACAGGGAAATTTGGAGTGAAGTGTGACCTACATACAGTAGCTCTATTTTTCCTGCTGGGCTTCTGAAAAAATGCATACGAGCAGCCCATTACCTCGGCTACTCTCCCACGAAAGCCGCTGTCATGTATTACTGTCCTGGGGACTATCCCCCTCCTTCTATATCAGTGGTAGAGTAGAAGTGCTTTGCTATTTGGGAAATAAAGTTAGAACAGAGGATGGAAAAGCAGATTGATAGAGAAGTAGTAGAGAAGGAGAGTGGATTTTACGATTAGCCTCAGTTGGTCTTTGTCAGTAACTGCGGGTTCTTCATTCCATTTCGGTGCCTGTGGTTGGTTGTGAGCTGCGCTCTTCTGCGTATGGGAGGTCATTAAGTTTTAAAGCTCCAGAAAGTTATAAGTCATCCTTTCCAGGGCCACTTAGAACCACCCTGATACTTACTATCTACCTTACTGTGTGCTTATGTGGTCGTACACTTACCTATCACTATGTATAAATGCGATCAGCAATATTTCCAACCTTGTTAAGATTCCAAAATAGTTGTTTCTGCCAAAAGAAATACGTGTTTAAACAGTGTGAAATTCTTTCCAAAATGCTCAACTAACCTCCACCTGAAACTGGATTTTGCCATTTTTTAATTATTTAAGTATACAAACTCCACGTAGTTTCAAAATGTTTTAGTTTATATGTATGTATATTAACGTACATACAGTATACCTGAAGCGTCTAGTGCCAGGACCCACCACCCACCCCCACCCCAGGCAGCTGGTATACAGTAGTGATCATCAACTGAGTATCAAAGAGCTAGTCCAGAAAAGCTTACATTTCAGGTAAAGGTTTGGATTTTTTTTTAATGTATTTAACATATTATATTGGAGGAGGCAGTGGCACCCCACTCCAGTGCTCTTGCCTGGAAAATCCCATGGACAGAGGAGCCTCGTAGGCTGCAGTCCATGAGGTCGCTAAGAGTCGGACACGGCTGAGCGACCTCACTTTCACTGTTCACTTTCATGAACTGGAGAAGGAGATGGCAACCCAATCCAGTGTTCTTGCCTAGAAAATCCCAAGGATGAGGGAGCCTGGGGGGCTGCCATCTATGGGGTCGCACAGAGTCGGACACAACTGAGGCGACTTAGCAGCAGCAGCAGCAACATATTATATTCATTTGGAGTTAGAGAAAATTTGATAGTAGTCTTCCCCAAATGTATCAAACTGAGAAGAGACGGGTTTCACATCTTAGGAAACCATCCTTTCCATTCTTTTCCTTCAGCTTCCATAATAGAAGACAAGGAAGAGTGCTTTATTCTGAACTTCATTTCTAGCATGTCCTTTGCTTTCCTGTCCTTTAAGGTTATCTTTTTATCTGTGCCTTGGTTGAGAAAATTGGATGGTTTTGGATTCTTACCCCTGTAGAATAGTGTTTTTTTGAATACTTGTAGAACACTGCTTTTCAAAGGACGGGGTATCTATCTGCGCATAGGCTAAGATATCAATTTAGTAATTTGTGACTATTATTTTAGAAAGTGAAATAGAATAGATAGTATCAAGCTGTGTTGAACATAATGGGGATAAGACTGTTTGGCGTGGGTAACTTTTGTCTTAGATAAATAGATGTGTATATCTGTGCATACATGAATATATGCAGGTATACACACATACATATACACATATATCTACATATGTATGTATGACCAGGTCATAATAGAAAACATATTTCTTAATATGACTTTTCAAAAAATTATAGAAGTCATTGCTTTATAAATGTATAGCTTTATTCTCTCAAAGGTAAAGACTTACTTCAGACAATATTCTGCTTCTGCCTCTAAAACTTATTTATGCAAGTGACTTAACTGAATCTAACAGAGGTAGGAATTTTTTTTCTTCCTGCTTAGACTAACTTTGAAAGCATCTTCAGGTAATAAATAACAATTGTGGGCAAAAATTTACCTTCAGGGCCTTCTTCTATGTGAAGTCTTACGGCTTCTCCCAAAACTAGCCATTGCTCATTCTGCAGTCCTGACGTTTTTTTGGTGAAACGCTCTGTGGATTCTTTCCTTTTCAGGTGGTCATAGGTGACAAGGTTGTTCTGAACCCCGTGAATGCCGGCCAGCCCTTACATGCCAGCAGCCATCAGCTGGTGGATAACCCAGGCTGCAATGAGGTAAGAGAAATCCAGTTATGACTTGTGAGCAGCATGTGCTACGGGAGCCCTTAGCCTTCCTGGGACCAAAGCGTGGTCGTGCTGACAGTGACTTGAGTCCTGACTCAGCACAGTGTACCCATTTGCAGGTGAGGAAACCAAGACTCAAAGCCAGATCTGTCACACGAGGCAGTGTAAGCCTATTCAGTCCGTGGGAGGTGATAGTCACTTCAGGCCTCAGTTTGCTAAGCTTTGTGTCACTGGGAGACCATTTTTCTAATTTCTTAAACCAGAGGAAGCTCCCTTGTACCAATGCTTTTTGGCCAGAGGAGCACCCTTTTCTAATTGGTCCCCTAAAGAGAGCCTAATTCCCCTACATTGGCAGCTATGAATACCCCTGCACGAGTGATATCTTGCTTTTGGCAATACATCTCTTAAAGTAATTGTCCTATAATTGGTAATTACAGGACACAAGAACAGTAGCTTGATGGTGACATGAATATTTGCCTAATGGTGGAGGGCACAAGGTCTGGAGTCAGATACTATGGATTCAGACCCTGAATCTGCCCTTTTCTACCTCTGTGACTGTAGATTCATTACCCAGTCTCCCTGGGCATTTGTTTTCCTACCTCTGAAATGGACATGATGGTTATTGCTCCTTTTCAGGGTGGTGGTGACCGTTGTTTAGTCACCAAGTCACTGTCCGTTTTGTGACCCCAGGGACTATAGCCCACCGGCTCCTCTGCCCATGGGATTTCCCAGGCAAGAGTACTGGAGTAAATTGCCATGCCCTTCTCCAGGAGATCTTCCTGTCCCATGGATCCACCCTGCATCTCCTGTACTAGAAGGCAGATTCTTTACCACTGAGCCACCAGGGAAGCCCTTTTAGAGTGTTGCTAAGGATTAAATATATTAGTGAATATTGGCCCAGTGCATAGAATGTCTTTAGTGTACAAACAGTGGTTGCAAAGAAGATGTCATTCCAGAAGGGTGAGAAACTTACTTCCCTTAGCCACAGCTGGAATATACATAGTGATTGGTAGAAATTATCCATTTATTACCAGAGACTTCTAACAAGTCAATTGAATGTGCAAGTTCTATGGTCTTAATGATGCCAGTCTTTAGGCTTGGGGGACCGAAGCACAATTTTGTTTCTTGGACAGAGGGAGGCCCTTTGGGGCAGGAAGACATAGTTATTGAGGAATATGTGAAAAAATAACTCTTAAATTTGCTTTCCAGGTCAATTCCGTCAACTGCAATACAAGCTGGAAAATAGTCCTTTTCATGAAATGGAGTGACAACAAAGATGACATATTAAAGGGGGTAAGTTGGATACATGACTGGCTGGGCAGCGCTTGGCTCGTCTTCAGTTCTCTCTTAAAATGCACTCTACTTAACTCCTCTGTGTGTCGACTTTCAGGGTGACGTGGTGAGGCTGTTCCATGCTGAGCAGGAGAAGTTTCTCACTTGTGACGAGCACAGGAAGAAGCAGCACGTCTTTCTGAGAACCACCGGCCGGCAGTCTGCCACGTCCGCCACCAGTTCAAAAGCCCTGTGGGAGGTGGAGGTAAGGGTTGGCGCAGGGCAGGCGGGGAGAAAGAACTCGTGGGTTTATAGGAATAAAGTCAGATCCAGGTATTTCAACTACCTTGTTCCAAGGACAAGGGATGACTTGGAATAACTAAGAGAAACACACACATCACGCCTTATCAGAAGGATGCAGGGTAAGCCAACTCCCAACTGAAATTTTCCAGTTTCCTTTCTCTGGGTCATGTGATCATCTCTTGCTTCTGTGCTTTTCTTTCCTTTGCTCAGTTACCTATCACAACAAGTGATCAGGTGCCTAACCAGCATGATAGTAGGTGAGGGCATATTAGTGACAGGATGAAAAGATGCCCAACTGATAACTGGATGGGGAAGGTGGTGGGAGGCACATTCCTTGTCCTCTGGAGGTGATGAAGGAGTTTGAGGCTGGGCAAGGGTTTACGAAAGACTTCTTGAAGGCACTAGCATCTGAGCTGCCACTAACAGGATGACCTGTGTTTCAGAAAGAAGAGATGAACAGAGTAGGTCACTTTGAAGATACTGATGTGGACTTGGATAGCAGGCAGCCTTGGTTTAGAACTCAGTAACCTCATTTGAGGAGGAGCAGAGGATCGTCCTGCGAAACAAAGCAGAAACTTTGTTTTGGTCTAGGAGACCAGATCCTGAGGGGCAATATATCCAGGCTGTAGGAACTTGGGACTTGATTCATAAATCAAGAAACTATTCAGAATATCAGAGCCATACAGAAGTCACTGTGGCTGACTTTAGAAACTTCAGGGACTGCGTCTTCTTCACTTGCAAATTAGTTGAAATGAATGAAACATGCAACCTTTTGAGGAGAGTTTCTGCAGTATAGACTTTGAAAACTTTGGGTACTTACGGGTCTACTTCAGAACATCTATATTTTTTCTTCTGAGAGAAAACAGCTGTCTTAATTTTTACTCCCCTCCCCAACAAAACCTTTTCCTGACAATTTTCCTTCTGAATAGCCTAGGGAAACACTGAATTTATTCCTTTTTTGTTGTTTTCTTGAAGATTTTAGAAACATAAGTGCCCCTTCAAAATAAAAGAAGGAAGACAGCACCATGTATTTTATATGTCTCATCATGGTTTAGGATTTTCATTATACATCTTCAGCATATTCCCTGTCAGTTTTACATAGTGTTAATCTTTTCCCATGTGATGTGAGAACTTTACAATAGTTTACAGTTGAATCTTGAACAATGTGGGAGTTAGGGACAGTTGCCCTCTGCATGGTTGAAAATCTATGTATAAGTGATAGCTGGCCCTCTGTGTTCATGGTTCCTCTGCATCTTGAATTCATCCAACCATGTAGAACTGTAATATTTAATATTGAAAAATCCATGTGTAAGCGTACCCATGCAATTCAAACCAGTATTGTTAAAGGGTCAACCCTACTTCTCTTTCTCCCTTCGTGTCCTTTTGGTGTTTTTCTCTTGTGTTTGCTATAAACTCAATAGTGCATCTTTACTTACTTTGCCTTGCTTAAGGAGTCATTTGTATGCTAAAAACATGGGAAAATGAGAGATCAGGAGTCTTTTATCTACATAGTTGGACTTCCCTTGTGGCTCAGCTGGTAATGAATCTGCCTGCAATGAGGGAGACCTGGGTTCAATCCCTGGGCTGGGAAGATCCCCTGGAGAAGGGAAAAGCTACCCACTCTGGTATTCTGGCCTAGAGAATTCCATGGACTGTATAGTCCCTGGGATTGCAGAGAGTCAGACATGACTGAGCGACTTTCATCCACATAGTTATCATCTCCAGCATTTCATTCCTTGGTATAAATTGAGCTTTCATCTGGAATCATTTTCCTTCAGCCTAAAGAACTTTTTTTATCATTTCTTTCAGGGCAGGTCCGCAACTGGCCAATTCTCTCAGCTCTCATTTGAAAACAAGAAAATAGCTTTATCTTTGTCTGTGAAGATACCTTTTTTCACCTTAATTTAAAAAAATATATTTTTCCTTTTTTGAAATAAAAGCTGTATAGAGATAACAATTCATACATCACACAGTTCACAAATTTAAAGTGTATAGTTCTCCATGGTTTTTAGTAGATCCAAAAGAAGCCCTGGACTCTAGCAATCAAACCTCGTTTCTCTTCAGACCTGCCCCTCCCCACCTCTGGTAACCACTGCTCCACTTTCTCTCTGGATTTGCCTGTGTTGAACATTTCATATACGTGGTAACCTGCAATATGTGGTCCTTTGTATCTCACTTTTTTTACCTAGCATATAGTTTTCAGAGTTCATCCATATTGCCGTGCATATCCACATTTCATTTCCTTTTATGTCAAATAATATTCCATTGTATGGATACACTATATTTATATTTTATTTTTCATTGGCATTTGGATTGTTTCTTCTCTGGGGCTGTTGTAAATACTGCTGCTGTGACGATTCATGTACAAGCTTCTGTGAGGAGTTTCCGTTCTCTCTGGGCTGGAATTGTGGGGCATATGATAACTTTGTTTAACCTTTTGAGGAAAGGCAGTACTCTTGTTGACACTATTGTATGTTCCAAACTGCAGTGTATTAAAGATTCTGATTTCTTCATACAGCCTTCATTCACAAAAGGTATTTTTGTTGACCATGAAACTTTATGTAAACAGTTTTTTCTTTTCATGCTTGAAGATGCTAATCCATTGTTGTCTTGCATGCATTATTTCCTGTTGTGAATTCACTGGTTTTCTTTTCTTCTCTGTTCCATTTTTTGTCTTTTTTACCCCCCCTGAAAGTGAAAGTTGCTCAGTCGTGTCTGACTCTTTGTGACCTCATGGACTGTACTGTCCATGGAATTCTTCAGGCCAAAATACTGTAGTGGGTAGCCTTTCCCTTCTACAGGGGATCTTCCCAACCCAAGGATCAAACCCAGGTCTCCCGCATTGCAGGGGGATTCTTACCAACTGAGCTATCAGGGAAGCCCTAGCTTTTTGCCCCTTAGCTACTTAAAAAAAGAAGCCCTAGTTTTTTTTCCTCTAGCTACTTAAACATTTTTTTATTTCTGGTTTATATTTATCTTATTATTATGTGTCTTCATGATTGTGAGTGTGTATCTATTTATGCTACTCTGAAGTCTGAATTTCTTGAGATCTGTGCATATGTATCAAAATGGGAAATTTGAGGGTTACTATTTCTCAGGTATTTTTCCAGCCCCCACCAACCCGCATGGACAAACTGGATCCTTTGATACTGTCACATTTTTCTGATTCTTGCCTGTCTACTGCTTTATGACAATATGCCACACATTGTGATGTCAGTGTGTTGAGTATCCAGATTCTATTGCCTTCCTTTAAAGAGTAGTGACTTTTGTTTTGTAAGACAAAGATAGTTCTGGATTTCTTTGATCCTTTGGAGGTTTGTTGCAAAGCTTCATTAGGTCACGTGTACTGTAGCATTTGTTTTGGGGACTGTGCTAGCCCAGCTTCTAAAATATGACCCTTTCATTGTCTATACTGAATGCCCCGGGTGTTCAACTAGTCACTCCTCTAGCTAGGTAGGTCAGAAACCTTCTAGCCGTATGTGATCTCCCAGATTGTTGAGCTTACAATTCCCTCTCATTTTATATTAGGCCTTGGGCGGGAGGGGAAGAGTTTTGCTGTGTACACATGTAGCTTGATGTTCAACGAAAGACTATAGGAGGCCCCGTGCAGATTTCTGGAGTTTCTTTCTGGGGAGCTCCGTATTCTCCCCTCAGAATTCAGATGTATCTACTCAACTCACTGAGACTGGAGTGCTCTGTGTGAGTTCTCCTTGCTGATGCTTCCATCCAAAGAGGACCTCCCAACCAGAAACTGGAACAGACATGAAGACACCTTCTTTCCCTTTGCTCAGAGAGCACAGTTGTGAACTCTGTGTCATCCAGCATCAGTACCCAGTTGTTTTGTCTATTTTATGCAGTTTTCTCATTGTCTGCGGCAAGTCCCTGTACTGTGTGTAGTGTCTAACTATGGCACCAACGACCATTGCCAGTGTTCCATCCTGAGCAGATGCTAGTTACATTTATTGCTATAGTAAATTGTTCCAGGCACTGTGAGTGTCTGGCTTCAGAGCACAGATTTGGGCATGTGTCATAGGGCACGAGGGCATAGATAGGTTGCCGTTACTGGTTTCCATGAGACTCATCTATGTTTGTTTTACCTTTTGTGGATGAAGTCCAGTCTTAGCTTCTTCCTTACAATTAAGGCAGATAATCTGAAAACCAATTGAACTTTGTTTTACAATCATTTCATGTTAATTAGGGGACTCTACTTCTCCTTTGGAGAAACATTACTTAAAATTACATCAGATACTTGGAGAAGTTTTATAGGAAGATAATGATTGTTTGTCAGCTAGTAAACATCACTCCTGAACTATGACTTCCATGTGATATCTCAGATTCAGTGTCATCCTTCTATGGGTTGACATTTCTTCTACTCCTGGTAATCATTTCTCTCCTTGCAGGTGGTCCAGCATGACCCGTGTCGAGGAGGAGCAGGGTACTGGAACAGCCTCTTCCGTTTCAAGCATCTTGCTACAGGGCATTATTTAGCAGCAGAGGTAAGTGGCAGCCCTGTGGTTTTCCTCTTTCCATGGTGATGCTCTTCTCTTTCCTCACTTACCTGTAGCTGTTGGGTAGTTAGAGGCTTAGGGTGCTGCTCGGTTACCTAGCTTTTCCTTCTGTTTCTCTGTTTCCTTCCACCTTGTTTCCCTACTTATGGACAAGAAGCAAAAATAATGAACACATTTTAACATTTGACAGGGATTCTGATCAAGATGTGGGGAGGAAGTCACTTAGAAAACAATGCTGTCATGAGAATGTCATGTCCAGCATGGTGACTATAGTTAATAATGCGTATTGTGTATATTTGGCTCTTGAATGACGTGGATTTGAACCACACAGGTCCAGTTACTTGTGGTTATGGCAGCCCATTCTAGTAGTCTTGCCTGGAAAATCCCATGGACAAAGGAGCCTGGTGGGCTATGGTCCGTGGAGTCACAAAGAGTGGGACACGACTGAGCGGCTGAACAGATTCTGCACTAGTAAGTGCTGCGTGACTGAACAGTCTGCGGCGGGTAGAATCTGAGAATGCAGAAGAGCTGCAGATGTGGAGGAACCGCAGATTTGGAGAAAGTGAAAATGTTAATCATTCAGTTGAGTCCAGTTCTTTGCAACACCATGGTCTGTTGATGGAAATCTCCAGGCAAGAATACTGGAGTGGGTTGCCATTCTCATCTCCAGGGGATCTGCCTGACCCAGGGATTGAAGCCGGGTCTCCTGCATTGCAGGCAGATTCTTTACTGTCTGAGCTACCAAATTTGGAGGGCCAACTATAAATTATATACCCAGTAACTTCAGCCTTATTCAAGGGTGAGATGTATTTGAAGGTGGCCAAGAGAATAGATCTTTAAAAAAAAACACACTAATCTGGGCTTTAGGATTATCTTTCCATTTTGCTCTTGCATACTACTCTCCCCACATCTAATTGCTTACCAGCCGCAATCCTAACTAAGGTAAATGACCAAGACTCGGCCGTAGTGAAACATGGTATGTAAAGCTAGAAGCATTAAAACACATAACGAATTAGGTGATTTTATAGAGCTTGCTTACTCATAGGATCAGTGGATTCGACAAGATCCTTCACTTACAGGAATGTAAAACATCAAGGAAGTGTGTTTTAAATGCCCATGAAGGGTATTTGAGGAAAGGCAAGACTCAGCACTGAAGCATGGGAGGAAATTTCCTTTGAACTTTTGTATTAAATTAAGGAGCCATCTTACTGTGTGACAGCTGTTGCACTTTACTCTGATCTGCTGGAAGATGTACGATGCATATTCATACCAGATTCTAGCCGTACATCAAAAGACACCTGCTGTGGCTGGTACCACTGGTGAGACTGCTCAGAGATTTGCAAGGTGATGTGTGGGCATCAGACTGTGGCAGCTGACCTCAATCTAAATGTGCCAACCCCTCTGGGATGCCTGACACTTGTGTGAACTGATGATTTTTGAAATACTGAAGAGCCAAAGATCAAGGCTAAGTCGAAATTTATAATGGAGCCATAGAAATGGACCCAGCTAACCAGCTCTGAGAAATGTTGATGACACGGTTTGCCAGAGGTCAACGGTTGTTGCATTATCTGTTATGTTCTGGAATGAATGTAACTTTTGCTGAAAGCCAGACCATTTTTTAATTTCTAACTTGAAATAAGCAGGATAATCAATGACTGGATACTGATCTTTTATTTATTTCAGGCTTTTAACTGTTGCTTTGCTAGTGGATCCTTTGTGTTCCTCTGTCTACACTTGAGAGCCATCTGTCGGTTACTGGTAGATTGTTCCATGTGTGTTGTGCTCATGTGACGTGTGTTGTGGCATGCTGGTTTCGTGAACAGAGGGAAGGGACAAGTTCTGAGCTGTCCAAAGATGTTCGCAGGCCTTGGTGTCTCCTGCAAGCAGGGCCGAGTCCTTGAGAAAGCAATGGATGTTTTAATTTCCTAATGATTCTTTTTCATCAGGTAGACCCTGACTTTGAGGAAGAATGCCTGGAGTTTCAGCCCTCAGTAAGTATGGGCAAGAGCCTTCTTGTCTTCGTCTGGTAGGGTGAGGCCATATGATCTGGAACCCCATGTGAGAAACTGCCCCTGTGGTCACTAAGTGCTGGGAAGGGGAGACCTACACTGCCCTAAAAGAGGGTCTTGTTCTGTGCTTCCCTTGAGGGCAGTCATGTCCCCTTGTGTCCTGATCAGTCCAAGAGACTGTTGGTCTTGACACTCCTTCTGTGTGCTTAGTCAGGGGGTTTCCATCTCTTAAGTTGCAGAAGTTCAAGATATCTCTTGGAATACTGCTAGGTTGGACACAGTGATGGTCTCTGTAGAACCAGCCTTTTATACATGAATTTCTGTTGCTGTTGACCTGAAGCTGTGACTCACCAAGATTTCTTCAAGGAATGAGCATGTAGGGTGGACACTGTTGTTCAGACCGTGGAGGTAACACATGACGCTTTACCTCTGGTTAGGCGCTCAGTGGTCTAAATATCTGTCCTCTGTGCAATGTCAGAAATAGATCTTGTTATGTGATTTAGAATTTTAATGCTGGATCTTTAATCTGGATCTTTCTTTGGAGGCCTTATTGCCAATTAATCCTGGTACAGAGGGACTTGGGGGTTTTGGTGTCTACAGTGTGAAGAGGGCAGTGGTTGTGTTACAGGGAAATGATGGATGTTAGCCATGGAGTTCTCTTGTGGAGTGCTTCATTCTGATCTAAGATGAACAAAACAGAACCAAAACCAAATAGTTACTGCTCTGTTCGACACTGTGTCTCCATGTGATCATCTCGATGATGAATATGATAGGTGGTATTAAGGGTATTATCTTTTAGTACAATTTTGAAAAAATTGGATGTCAGCATTGTACATTAATGAAGACTTGAGGTGGAGATAACACATGATGTAGTTGTCTTCGAAAGTGTTGTGAATTCTGCAGGAAGCCATGAACTTTCTAGTTAGATTTGAGCAGAGGTTAGCTTTTAAGAAATGCAGAGGAGTTCTCAGTGAGAATTCCTGCCCTTAGTTCCTGGACTTGCTGGCGGAGTTCATCTTCTCTTTCCACTCCTTGTGGGAGCACCGGAGGGCCCTGTTCCCTCCATTCATGCCCTTCACCCTCACTGTTGAAGCTCATTTGGAAAGCTGACCTTCCACAACTGCTGTGAGCTGAAATAAAACACTGACCCAGTCGCGCTCTCCACCCCCGCACAGGGCAGTCTCTGCACATCATCCCCGCATTGTCCTCACTGATCATTGTTCCAGCACTTGGACTGGAAGGGGCCTCAGTTTTCAGAAGATAATTCATCGTGGCACCTTTGTTATTTTGAAAGTCAAGACGGTCTTTGGGTCACTCGCTTCCTTGGCTCTTGGTGCCACATCTGAGGCTGCACAGAGTAAGACTCCACTTGGAGGTGACTTTGAGGGAGACCCGTGGCGGCTTCAAGTGTGAGCCGATGTCCGAGTGAACCTTGAGCGCTGTGGGGAACAGGACTGCCCTCCCAGCCTGTTCATGTGTGAGGGAAAGACAGGCATGTGTGTAGCGTAGGAGCAAGAGCAGAGTGATCGAAAGTAGGGTGAAGAGAGAGACAGCCTTGGGTTTATTCATTTCTGTTGTATTTGTTTGGCTCTCCCGGGTCTCCGTTGCTGCGCATGGGTTTTCTCTGATGTGGTGTGCAGATGTCTCATTGCAGTGCCTCCTCTTGTGCAGCACAGGCTCTAAGGCGTGCAGACTTGAGTAGTTTCAGTTCCCGGGCTCTAGAGCACAGGCTCAGCAGTTGTGGTGCAAAAGTTTAGTTACTCCACAGCATGTGGGATCTTCCCAGACCTGGGCTGGAACCCATGTCCCCTGCATTGGCAGGTGGATTCTTAACCATTGGACCATCAGGGGAGTCCCAGACTTGGGTTTAAATAGCAATGTGCATGCTCAGTCATGTCCAACTCTTTGCACCCTCTTGGCCTGTAGCCCTCCAGGCGCCTTGAGTTTTCCAAACAGGAATACTGGAGTGGGTTGCCGTTTCCCACTCACAGGCGCCTTGAGTTTTCCAAACAGGAATACTGGAGTGGGTTGCGGTTTCCCACTCACAGGCGCCTTGAGTTTTCCAAACAGGAATACTGGAGTGGGTTGCCATTTCCCACTCACAGGCGTCTCGAGTTTTCCAAACAGGAATACTGGAGTGGGTTGCCATTTCCCACTCTACGAGGCACTGCTTGTGTGCTGTCTGGTTCTGGACAAGTTCCATTCCCTTTTTGAGACCGACTTCCCTTACCTGTACTTGCGGACAATATGCTCGTTGTAAGGATGGAGTGAGATGCTGTGCAGATGAAGTGCCTGGCCCCTAGTAAACACTTGGCATATTTGTGAGTTGCAGAGAATAATAACTGTTTTCAGTGCCTTTTCCCACCAGTTTGTCTGGGCTGCCCAGCAGCTCCATGAAGGAGTTAGAGCAGGTCCTTCCGTCTTCATTTGATGCGTGAGGAAGCAGGAAGTGGTCCTCACTGGCCACATGCTTTGGGTCTCTGGGAGTGCAGTGGGCTGTCTCCTCTTTCGTGTTTCTCTGTGCCAGGGCAGCGCAGTCTGGCAGCAGGCCTGGCTGCAGATCTGTACTGCGTTGCTCCAGCTGCTCAGGTTGTTGCATGAGTGGGGGTTCTTATGTGGAGGCAGGGTGCCGGGAAGCTCACGGTGCAGCTGCGAGCTCCTGCCTCTGGAGGGGAAGGTGTCCACGTCGGGAGGGTCCTTCACCCTTCACCCTCTTCTTGGCTGGGACCCTTGGCACTTGGAAAGAAGAGGCTTCTCATTCTGCTTATTGGTCATGTATTTCCTGAGACCGGCACCCCAAGCCTGTGGTCTTACCTGGGATTGCACTCAGCTCTGTCGTTCTCCTCTTTCTGAATCCAGTGGCCTTTGAGCCATGGGCTTGATGCCACAGGGACAGAAAGAACTCAAGTATAGCTGTGGGCTGACGGCCTTGTGCACATGCGCCTCTGCTCCCACTAGGTGGCACACGCCGACTGCACACAGCAAGCATGGGACGCTTGGCTGAGTCACAGGCCACAGGCCGTGGACTCAGCACAGCTATCTATTTTCTCTGGATGTGTGGCCAGTCTGGATAGTAACTGCCAGCCTGTAGCTGAGCCCCATGTTTCACACTGGAACCAGGTCAGGGTTTTTTCTGAGAGTGGTGTGTGCAGCACTGGTTCGAAGAGGACAGATTCCATTCAAAGTGATCTCTTGTGAGTGGAGCTCGGGGAGATGCTCTGGTGTCCTCCAGCCGAAGTTTGGGTAAGTGTAGATAGAAGAACGACTATGGGAAGTGTTGTTCAGATAGAGGTACAGGGCGTGAGGGCTTCCCAGATGTCTCAGTGGTAAAGAATCCATCTGCCAGTGCTAGAGACTCAAGTTCAATTCCTTGGTTTGGAAGAGTCCCTGGAGAAGGAAATGACAACCCATTTCAGTATTCTTGCCTGGAGAATTCCATGGCCAGAGGAACCTGGTGGGATACAGTCCATGGGGTCACGAAGAATCGGACATGACTGAGCGACTCAACAACAACAATAGGGTGTGAGAGGTGGGAGTGGAGCAGGGAGACAGAGATGTGGGATATTAGAAGAGCTGTTTGCATTTTCTTTTCTTTCTTTCCTTTCTTCCTTAATTCATTCCTGTATCCCTCCCTCCTTTCTTTCCTTCCTTTTTTTTTTTAAACAGGCAAAGGTTGATGCCTCTGATGGACTAAAAAATCACACTTGGCCAGAATCCTAGAACTCAGGCCCCATGGAATGAAGGTCTCTCACCCTCTCTCCTCTGCCTGTTAGATTTGCTTTTCTTTTCTCCATTCCTTTTGGAGAGGAACCAGGGCCTCAGCCCAAGCAAAGCAAGATGGAGACAGGCGAAGTGTGGTTTTCCTAGTGGATGCAGGTGGATACTGTCATCTTGCAAGGATGTTAAACTTCAAAAATAATCTGGTGCCGAGTCACAGGGCAGAGCGCAACCTTGTGAAGCCTGTCAGAGCAGACACCAGGCTTGGCACACTGCTGCAGTCTTCTTCAGCAGATGGGCTTTGGAGACTGGTTGCATCTTTATAGTTTTGTGGGAAAGCCTTCCTTGTTGTTCATCAGCCTTCATTGTCAGAGATTGTCTTTAGTCTCTGCCATATCCTGCACATAGCAGGAGAGGCCTCTTTCCCCCCCGAATGGTCCTTGGCAATTGATTGATTAGGAACACTTTTTCAGGGCTAGGCTGACATCTCAAATATTCTTCTTGGCCACATGGGGATAACTGCTCACAAACAGTTGGATTCAGGTTTATTTCATTGCATCTTTTTTTTTTCCTGGGAAATAACTGTTTCGTCTTCTTGCTAGATGGTTTCACTGGAGGATAACACCACCACCCATAAACCACACCCACAGGCTAAGTTTTCTCAAAGTGTTTCTCTTCTCTCCCACCCATTGCCCAAGGATGTACCACATAGAGCACTCTGCCCATGGACAGTTATATAGCATTGCAGCACCACGTTGTTTGAGCGTTTTTGTTACAACACAGTGAGGCTGGGTGTAAACACTTTTGGCATGGGTGGCCAGCTCTCGTCTTTGGTGACCGCTCTGAAACTGTGGTACTTCTCCTGACAACTGCTGATGTTCACGATTGCTTCTTCCCTGTTCCTGTGGACAGAGCAGTGATTGTAGTAAGGCAAGGATGTGGTGTGCAGAATCCTTGACCTGATGACTTTTCCTCCCCAGGTGGACCCTGATCAGGATGCCTCCCGAAGCAGGTTGCGAAATGCCCAAGAGAAGATGGTATACTCCCTGGTCTCTGTGCCCGAGGGCAACGACATCTCCTCCATTTTTGAGCTGGACCCCACGACGCTCCGTGGAGGCGACAGCCTCGTCCCGAGGTAGGAGTCCAAAGAGGCTTACCACAAGTGAGTTTGTGTTGCCTGACTGGGTTTCTTGGAGTCCAGAATATCATCTTCTTTCTTGGAGCTTTCATACAGGATTTGGTATAGGATTTGTTCTGGTTGCCCACTGAAATGATACCTAATTTTTATTTTTAAAATGGCTCATCAGTTGTAAGTTCTCAGCAGTTGCCTGAGATGTGCTGTGTTTAGGTGAACAAGCCAAACCCTTCTGCTCAAGTAGCTCAATTTTTCTAGATTTCTCTACTCCCTCACTTCTTTTCCTAAACGTGAGAGATCTCCTGGTGAACTGAACACAAATGAAAAAAATTTCTGAGAAATGGAACATATGAAATGCACTCAGTCCATAGTAAATTTTATTAGTGATATTGAGAGATCAGATCAGTCTTCTTCAGTTATTTTAATTAACTTTTACTCTTAGTTTTGTTGCATAAAAATGCATTCTAGGGGGAAATAACAACCATAAATGAAACAAAAGACTCACTCTTAACAAAATCAACAAAAGTGCTAATAGTGACTAACACTTGAGTGGTGACTTCATGCTATTTATAATGCTAAATGCTCATGTTACATATATAATTTCATCTTCATTAAAACTCCTGTGAGATAAGTAGTAGTATTTGCCCCTTCTTAGAGGGTGAAGACAGAGGCTCAGAGAATTGAAACAAAAGGCAATGGCACCCCACTCCAGTACTCTTACCTGGCAAATCCCATGTTTGGAGGAGCCTGGTGGGCTGCAATACCTGGGGTCGTGAAGAGTCGGACCCGACTGAGCGACTTCACTTTCACTTTTCACTTTTATGCATTGGAGAAGGAAATGGCAACCCACTCCAGTGTTCTTGCCTGGAGAATCCCAGGGACGGGGGAGCCTGGTGGGCTCCCGTCTCTGGGGTCACACAGAGTCAGATAGAACTGAAGCGACTTAGTAGTAGTAGTAGTATCACAAGTAAGCGAGCCCCATAGCAGAACCTAGAATCTTAAACATTTTGCAATTCTGACTCTTTAACACAATCTTAGGTAGTGGAGGTCTCACGGCCAGTGGTAGGTTGTACACAAGGCCTGTCTCTCTGAGGATTCCTGTGTGTTTCATTATTCCTCTGTCTTTACCATTTAACTGCTCAACCAGAGTTGGGCTGTGAAAGTGTTAACTGCAGCTTGGGTGCTGTCAGAACTGGAGGAGAGGCTTCTGTTGTACTGGGTCCTCTTCCTGTCCCTCTCAGAGTGATGCACTGAAACAGTGTCCACACAGAAGAGAACCTCACGGGGAGGCCAGTGATTACCGTTCAGTACAGTGATCCCTGGTTCCTGCCCTCTGCTGGGTTGTGAGCGCCTTGAGAATCTCGGGAAACTGAAGATGTTCTCCTATTGGATCCCAAATATGTGCACAGCTTCACGTACTCCCAAGTTTGTCCCGATGTAGACTGCTTCTGAGGAAATGTAACAGATATACTGAGATACAGTTCATGTATCATACAACTCACCTACTTAAAGTGCTCAATTCATTGATTTTTATTAGATTAGTACAATTGGGCAGCCAATCAGAATAGATTTTAAGAAAAATTTCATCACTGCAAGAAGAAGCCCTGTACCTGTTAGCCATCATTCTCATTTCTCCATTCTCCATTTTCCAGCCTTAGACTAAGCTACATTTTGTCTCTGTTGATCTACCTGTTCTGGACATTTCATATAATGGCATCACACGTGGCATTTTGTGGCTGACCTCTTTCACTTAGTGTTCTGTTTTTTATTTTAAGATTCATCCATTTTGTAGCATGTATTCATTTTATTCTTGAATAATACTCCATTGTATGGTTGTGGCACATTTTATTGATTGACTTATTAATTGTTGGCTATTTGAGTTATTTGCCTTTTTCTGGCTGTTAAAATAAATTTTCTTTTCTCATGAGTCTGTAACCTAGGAGTGGAATTACTGGGTCATGTGGTAACTATATGTCTAAACTTTTGAGGAACTTCCAGTTTTACATTTAGGGTGTTGTATTCTCACCAGCCATGCCTGAGGGTTCCATTTTCTCTACGTTTGTCTCCAATGCTTATTTATCTTTTTTTTTTTTTTTAAATATTTGAGCCATCCTAGTCAGTGTGCAATGGTATCTCCTTGTGGTTTTGACTTGAGTCTCCCTAATGGCTAATGATGTTGAGATAGTCTTTTGATGTATTCATGTGTTTATTGACCATTTGTATTGATATATCATTTTTGAAGACATATCTATTAAGATCCTTTGCCCATTATTTTTTGCACTTAAAAATGGATTATGTCTCTTTTCATTATTGTGTTAGTGTTCTTTATTCCAGACACCTTACCAGATATGATTTGCAGGTATTTTCTCCCATTCTGTAGATTTCTTCACTTTCTTGATGGTGTCTTGTGAACCACAGAAGCTTTTAATTTTTAGTTGAAGTCTAGTTCGTACACTTTTTCCTTTGCTTGCTAGTGATTTTAGTTTCTTAAACTGTTGCTTAATACAAGGTCACAAAGATTGATGCTAATGTTTTCTTCTGAGAATTTTATAGCTTGTGCTGTTTTTAATTTAGGTCTTTGATTGATTTTGAGGTCACTAAAAAAATATGGTTTGGAGTAGGATAGATAACTTTTGTAAAGTGTCCTTTCTCACTGACTACCTAGATAAAGATAGGGACTGTAGAATCCCATTGCATTTCTGTTGAGTACCTTTCTGTATGTTGTATTCTCTATTCCAGAAGTTCTTGAGTGGATTTTTTTTAGGCACCTGGAAGACAAGGGAATGACTTTTATTTGTTATGTATTTTATTTTGTAAGGGATAGCAAAGAACAGAACCATGTGATATAAAATAGCTATCAAATATTTCATGACATTCCCTTGGTGAATAGGAATCAGATGCCAGTTGGCCACATTCCTGGATGGGTTGGAAATCCCCGTGATCCCATGGGAAGGGGAAATTTGAACTTGGTCAACAGATCAGCTTGCCAAACAGCTTTGGTTGGCTCTAGAGCCCTGCTTCTCTATCCCCTTGATTCATTACTGTTTCTCTGTTGGAAAACATTCTTTGTGGGCAGTTGCCATAGACAGACTGATTGTAAACTCTTAAGCAAGGGAAGCCTTGTGTTCCCCCTGGAAAAAGTGTCTGGCATGGTCTACCAGTGTGTTCATTAGTAGTTTTGATCTTGCACTTGGTCTTAGCTTTCCAGACTTTTATCTGTTCTTGCCCTTGGCCACCAACCTCAGAGCCAGAAGTGAACAGGGCCTCTTATTTGCTGATTCAAGGCAATCATAAAAAAACTGTTTGTAGAAGTACACACTCATTTCCCACCATCTTAAAGTGGTGCTAAGTTTTTATTTTTTTGAAGATCAGAAAGTCTGGGGGTAGATACATAAAAGTACCTGAAATATTACCAGTAAAGAACTTTTTAGGACAGTCAAAAAGAATCCTTCCAACCAAAATAAAAGGGATAGGGGCAAATCCTGGATGTAATAAACAAGGTAATAAAATTGCAGTATATGCAAATGAAATGCATTAAATAAACATCAGAAGAGCATCCAGCTTTGTGGCTTTTTTGAAATTTTCCTCGCTTTTGAACTAATGATTAGGGATGAGACTTTAAATGGATAGAATGTCCTTGGTATTTTACATGAACTTCGCCGTACAACTCTAGAATGTAATCAGTCATCCAGTTAAACCCAAGCTTTGGTTAAACTTTGAGAATAAGAAAATGCATCCGAATTCCTCAGGAGAAAAAATGCAAATCTCTGTCAAGTTTCTTGTGCATGTTGTTTAATTTATATTCATTCTATTCAAAGTCAGTATCACTTGTAATGTTTAAGATAGTTAAAGTGAAGAAAGGCAGAGGGTCTACTAAGGAGACAGTGACTGCTTTGACATGCCCTTCCCCTTGCCTCTTTCCCAGGAACTTGGGATGCTATTGTTTAGAATTCTTTTTAATGCAAATCACTTCCATGCTCCCCTGTCCACCCTGGTCCCTCCAGTATTTTAAGTTCCAACTTAAGTTTCGTATTAAAAAAAACCTGTATATTCCATGACTCACTAAAGCCTCCTTAATGTCTTCCTTTAAAACTCCTTCACCGGTTCATGTCAATGTATGGCAAAACCAATACAGTATTGTAAAGTAGAGTAAAGTAAAAATAAAATAAAAAAAAAAAAACTCCTTCAGTACTTAGCTTGACTGTTTCCCATTTTAATGCTTTTTAATGTACATCTCCTGTTACTTACATTTGCTTCTTGTGCATTCATCTCATCTCACTAATGCTACTGTGGATTCCTTAAGAGCGTGATTACTGCTTTAAAAGAGAAGCAGATTTTAAAAACACTGTAAAATGATTCATGCTTACTGTAAAAAGAAACAACACACTGCTCTATAAAACAGGTAAGTAATGAAAACTTACAATATAATACAGGGAACTCAGTTCTCTGTCATGACCTAAGTGGAAAGGTAATCTAAAAAAGAGGAGATACATGTATGTGTGTGTGTATGGCTGATTCACTTTGCTGTACAGCAGAAACTAACAAACTATTGTAAAGCACCTATCCACCAATAAAAATTAATTTAAAAAATACCATATAAGAAATAACAAAAAAAGTTTTAAAATACTTTTAAAAATATTTCAAAATCTCATGGAGAACCAACTGGGAAGTAAAAAAAAAAAACTCACATAAAATTGAACCATTCAGAGATAACTACGAGAAATATTTTGTTTTTCTGTAGTTTCAGACAGGTCTCTGGCACACAGATAACTTGTATATTATTTATCACAAATGAATCACAAGCTATTTTTAGCATTTTTTCCCATTGAACAATATGTCCTGTTCATGTTTCCAAGTAAATGAATATCAATTGTAACCATTTTAAAGAGTGTACTATTCTGTCTTATATACTATAATTAAGTATTGCATTACTGAAACATTGGGTAGTTCATAAGTTTTTGAACTTTCCAGGTGGCGCTACTGGTAAAGAATCCACCTGCCAATGCAGGAGATGTGAAGATTTTACTGTTATAAATAATGCTTTGTTGAACATCTTTATGCTTCATTTAGTACCTGTGCTGTAATCTCTTAAAAGAAGAAATGTAAAAATGAGATTGCTAAGTGAAAAGATAGATGTATTTCACATGTTATACGAAGTGCCAGACTCTCTTCTAGAGTTTAAGGTGTTGACACTCTTACCATGAGTGTGTAGAACCCACCATCTTTTTAAGCACTGGGGGAGATCCAAACTCCAAGACCTTTGGAATATAATACAATAAAATGATATATTGTTTTAATTTGTATTAATTGAGAAAGTTGAATATGTACTTGGATGTTTATTGGTCACTTAAGTTTCTTTATTAAATTACTGGTTTGTGTACATGTTCCATTTTCATTTCCAGTATTCATGACTGTTTTTCTTGCTGCTTTTCAAAATCTCTTTATATATCTGGATGAATACTCTTTTATTCTATACACTAATCTTTTATTTTCCCAAGTCATTTTTCTTTCAATTTTTTTCATAATGGGTTTGAAAATTTTAAATTTTGCTGTATGGAAGATGTAAAATTTAAACTATGTAATTAGATATATCCATCTTTTACTTTTGAGGTTAGAAATCTTGTTTTGTTATGAGCTTCAAAAGACTTTCTGTCACATAAGATTACTAAATTTGTATTTATATTTTCTTTCACACATTTTATGACACTATTTTTTGCTTTACTGATGCATATGGGTAGTTCCATTACTGCTTTATCTCTCACAATAGACACTAGTAGATACTCAGTAAATATTTCCTGTTACTCTGTCCTGTGCACAGTTTGTTCTGAGACAGTCATTCATGGGATGTAATTTTATATACAGCACACCTCAAATGTTGTAGATTTAGTTCCAGACCACTGCAATAAAGTGACTGTCACAATAAAGTGAGTTGCAGAAATTCTTGGGTTTCCCCGTGCAGTCATATATGACGTGCGCAACAGCATTATGTTTAAAAGGACAGTGTACATATCTTAATTGAAAAACACTTTATTGCCAAAATGGAACCGACAGACTTGCATGATGAACAAACTGTGAATTTGGAAGGAAAACACACACACAGTGTCTGTGAAGGGCAGGAAAACCAAGTGCAGTAGAGTGAGGCACGCCCACATTTAGAAATGAACACAGCACAGGCACGTGAGAGTCGCCGTGAATGGTGTGCAATTGTAGACACATCCGAACGTCTCTAGTGGACGAGAACCTTTCGCTCTTAAGTTCATGTTGTCCACTGTAGATAGCAGAAAGCCATTTTGGTATCCTTTCTTTATTCTTATAGGATGTATTCTAGGCCAGTGGCTATAGAGAACCTCAGTAGTCCTGTCCCTGAAGTCCTTTTTTCTTCCCTTTAGAAACTCCTATGTCCGGCTCCGACATCTGGTACTAATACCTGGGTTCACAGCACAAACATCCCCATTGACAAGGAAGAAGAAAAACCCGTGATGCTGAAAGTAAGTCCACCAGCTTGGCTGCCTCCCTTGGTCTCATGGTTCCTGATGAAAGGGCTCCTTTGAGGGCAGACGGGGGCGTATGGATCCCTGAAATAGTTGTTGCTTTGGCAAGAGTGTGGTTGTGGACAAACCTGTGTTTGATGAAAGAATTCTTTGCAAGGGACCTGGCTAAAGCAGGGCCAGGGCTTTGAAATAACTAGAACCTTTTATTTTATTTCATGGCTTCTGCCCTAAAGGTTGAGCAATTGTCTGGATTTCTTGTCTGTCTGGAGGCTAATTTTGGCTGAGGGAATGTTTGCTTGTGCCTTGAGGTGCATCACGTACCTAGTTGGTTTCCTCCAGTCTTTATTATTTATTTCTTCATGTATTTAAATAGGCACTTTTATTTCTTGAAAATTCTTCCAACCTAATTTCTCTCCCCCTGAAGCCTACCCCTCCTTTCTGACCTTCTCTAGGATCATGGAGCATATATTCACAGACATAGGGTTTTTCTGTTTAAAAAATGAAATGATGCTCTCACATAATACTTTATGGTGATGGGGAAGATTATTGGAATTTTTTTTCTTCTATTTTTGTGAACATTGTCATGTATACCGAAAACTTGAAAGAACAGTGCAGCATCTACCCTTAGAATACTCTCAAGATTGATAATTGCCATTCTGTATATTTGCTTTCTCCCTATGAATATATGTTTTTAAATTACAAACATCTTAGATGCTCTATGTAACAAATGAAGCTGTAAAATCATAATACTACCCCATTTCCTGCCTTAATTTTCTTCATGTTACCAACCTCTAGAGGTAACAGCTATTGACAATTTGAGGTTCATCTTTTCAGGTGTTTTTCTGTGTCCAGTTTATTTTAACGGTAAGAGAGCTCCAAGTTTTTTCAGTTGCCCAGAGTTCTATAAATCCAGCATTTGAGTAATATCTTCTCCTCTCAATCCAGTAGAAGTGAAAGTGTTAGTCACTCAATCATGTCCTACTCCTTGTAACTCCATGAACAGTAGCCCGCCAGGCCCCTCTGTCCATGGGATTCTCCAGGGAAGAATACTGGAGTTGGGTTGCCATGCCCTTCTCTAGGAGATCTTCCTGACCCAGGGATTGAACGTGAGTCTCCTGCATTGCAGGTAGTGGACTCTCCCACAAAGCTCATCTTTCATTTCAGATTGGCACCTCTCCTGTGAAGGAGGACAAGGAAGCCTTTGCCATAGTGCCAGTCTCTCCTGCTGAGGTTCGGGATCTGGACTTTGCCAATGATGCCAGCAAGGTGCTGGGCTCCATAGCGGGCAAGCTGGAGAAGGGCACCATCACCCAGAATGAAAGAAGGTGAGGGCTCCCTGCAAGAACCGCATATGCTCGTTCTCACCCACCGTGGATCTTAAGATCCCTGGCAGAGAGAGAAGTGTTCTGAAGAGCTCTGTGAAGAGTGCCAGGCCTTAGCACTTAACAGGTGGCTTCAACCTGAGGTTTTCAATAGCTGCTCTCACTCTTCTGAAGGTCTCTAAACAGTAAAGATCTCCTTCCCTCTCTGTTTCCCTGCCTCCGGCTTGGTCTTTGGAACTACCTTACTAAATATCAGCGGTGGAGGTTGTGTGTGTGGGTTGCTCAGTCGTGTCCAACTCTTTGCAACCCCATGGACTGTAGGCCGCCAGGCTTCTCTGTCCGTGGGATTCTCCAGGCAAAAGTACTGGAGTGGGTTGCCATTTGCTTCTGCAGGGGTTCTTCTACCCAGAATTTGAACCTGGGTCTCCTGCATTATCTGAGATAAATGTAATATCTGATTAAAATGTAATGTCTACTATTTTGTGAAAGTGAAAATCTTTTTTTGGACAGTGCAATATTGTCTCTGTTTCACTCTTACTGGTAATTGACCTTAGTTGACAATTTCAAGGAAACTGGGAAGAATGGGTTTGCTTCTGTGTGACTGGTTGCTTAAGCCTGAAAACGTCCATGGTGGTTTTGATTTTGTTAACATCAAACACTTCCCATGTCTAATTGCTTCTTTCCTCCTAAGATCTGTAACCAAGCTGCTGGAAGACTTGGTTTACTTCGTCACTGGTGGAACCAATTCCGGTCAAGATGTTCTTGAAGTGGTCTTCTCCAAGCCCAACAGAGAACGGCAGAAGCTCATGAGAGAACAGAATATTCTCAAGCAGGTCAGTGAGAGGTGACATACTGGGTTGGCTCTAGCAAGAATCCATATTCTAGCAAGAATCCATATTATCACTGGTCTTACAGAGGAATGTAGATGATTTCTACTGGGGAGGCTTGATCTGTTGACTTAAAAAAAGACAATTTTTAGAGCAGTTTTAAGTTCACAGCAAAAGTGAGTAGAAAGTATAAATAATTCCCATACCTCCTACACACATACAGCGTCCTCCATTAGTAGCATCCCCACCAGAGGGGTACATTTGTTAGAACTGATAAAACTACACTGACATACCACAATTGCCCAAAGTGTATAGCTTCCAATTAGGGTTCGCTCTTGATGTCGTACATGCTGTGAGTTTGAACCAATGTATTACGATATGATCCATCATTATCATATCATCTAGTTTCATCACCCTAAAAATCCTCTCTGCTTTGTCTATTTGTCCCTCCCTTTCCCCCAACCGTGGGCAATTAGCCATTGATCTTCTTATTGTCTCCACAGTTTTGCCTTTTCCAGAATGTCATATTTTAACAGTTAGAATCATACCCTATGTACCTTTTTCAGACTGACTTTTTTTCACTTAGTAAATTTCCTTCATCTTTTCAGTTTGATGGTTCACTTGTTAACACACACATTGAATATCAGCTGTGTGAAAATTTACCTTTTGGGAACTCCAACAAAAATTGAAGTTGACAGCTTTATTTTCCTCACAAATAATATCAAGGGCAGTGCATCCTTAAGATTATTTAGTATATCTGGGAGATTTGGAGTGTATGATAAACTCAGAAGGCCTTTAGAGGCTCTTATAAAGACCACTGCTACTGCTAAGTGCTGCTAAGTCACTTCAGTCGTGTCTGACTCTGTGCAACCCCATAGATGGCAGCCCACCAGGCTCCCCCATCCCTGGGATTCTCCTGGCAAGAACACTGGAGTGGGTTGCCATTTCCTTCTCCAATGCATGAAAGTGAACAGTGAAAGTGAAGTCGCTCAGTCGTGTCCAACTCTTAGTGACCCCATGGACCACAGCCTACCAGGCTCTTCCATCCATGGAATTTTCCTGGCAAGAGTGCTGGAGTGGGCTGCCATTGCCTTCTCCGTATAAGGACTACTATAAATCACCAAAAACATCTTTCCATAAAAAAATGAGTAGAAAACGAAGTTAGCTCACAGAAAATACATATATGGTGTAATTTGGTACAAATTTAAATAAACTAGAGTAAAAGGGAATTGGAGGGAGGAAAGTAACAAGTCCGAGGTAGATGAGGCACACTGAGATGTATACCACATAGTTCTCTAAAACTGTTGGAGATGAGGCCGTAAGTTTGGCTTGGAAATTGCTGGCTGCTAGAGCTGAAAGAAAAACATGTTAATTATAAGTCCTAGAGTTATCCATAGGAACTTGGATTTGAGATTTCTTTCTCCTTTTTAAACTATGGTTAGACCAAATTCATTAATACTGCATCCTGTTTCAACAAGAGTTTCAAGTCTTGAATTATGCCCAGCTGTTTGATGTGATGACTCCCAAGTTAGACCTCTGGCCTAATGCTCATGCTGTTTTACACAATAGTGATTCCTATAGGGTCCGAAACTGTGATTTCAGTGGAGGAGCCTTTATTCAGCACTTGTGGTGAGCACTGTACTCATGAACTGACTATCTACTTTGATCTGCTGCTGCTGCTGCTGCTGCTAAGTCACTTCGGTCGTGTCCGACTTTGTGCAACCTCACAGATATAAGATGGCAGCTCATTGGGCTCTGCCATCCCTGGGATTCTCCAGGCAAGAACACTGGAGTGGGTTGCCATATCCTTCTCCAATGCATGAAAGTGAAGAGTGAAAGTGAAGTCGCTCAGTCGTGTCTGACTCAGCGACCTCATGGACTGCAGCCTACTTTGATCTACTTTCATCATTATCTACTTTCATCATTATAACACCCTTGTGAGCTAGGTATTATTCTCTCCATATTACTGCTGGGAATACTGAAGGTTACCTTGACTGTGATGTATACCTGTAGAAAAGTAATAAAGAAGTATAATTTTGACCTAGAATCTACTGATTCCAGAGTCTGTGCTCCCAGGCACTGCTGGGAACACCACATTTTCAAGTATTTGAGGACCAGTTATGTTCAGGAAGACTGAGTTCACCGAGGAGCCTGTCCCAGCTGATGGAATGAACACAGATTTCAGGTTCATGATCATTTAGATAGACTTGCCTGTGTAGTCCACCCACCCCTGAGGTTCTATTCTTTCCACAGAGAGGCTTAGCCGTTGAAACAGTAGGTGATGGCAGTTTTCATTCTTTTCACAAACAGATCTTCAAGCTGTTACAGGCCCCATTCACAGACTGTGGTGATGGCCCAATGCTGCGTCTGGAGGAGCTGGGAGACCAGCGGCACGCGCCCTTCCGACACATCTGCCGCCTTTGCTACCGGGTCCTGAGACACTCCCAGCAGGACTACAGGAAGAACCAGGTGGGCTCTGAGCACCCTGGGGAGTGCCAGACAGCTTCCTCCCTCGAGTTCACTTTCCTCAATGAGTTTTAAGTGTCACGTGTATATATTTATTTAGTGGCTAGAGACTAGTTCATTGTTCAATTTGCTGTTCAAAAGGAAACAGATATTTTTGCAAGCCTGGGAAGATGCATGAGTGAGTTGAGGACAATACATCAAAATTCTCCTACAGCGTCCTTGGAATGAGATTTTTTTTTTGACGTTGATATTACAAGTACAGTATTTTTTAAAACTTTTTATTTTACATTGGATTATGCTGATTAACAATGTAGGGATAGTTTCAGGTGGGCAGCAAAGGGACTCAGCCATACATGACATATATACATTGTCCCCCAGACTCCCCTCCCATCCAGGCTGCCACACAACATCGAGCAGAATTCCCTGTGTTACACAGTAGGTCCTTGTTGGTTGTCCATTTTAAATCTAGCAGTGTGTACACGTACAGTATTTCTTATGGCACATTTCTGGAAGGTGTAAGGGTGCAGTGGTTCCATGTGCTTTCACTGAAAATGGAGTGCAATCTTTTCTTCCTGCCCCATCCATTCCCTCCATCTCTGCTGGTCACTTCCTCTTTGTTTCGGTTCTGGCTTGTGTTTTAGACATTCTAAGTCATCATCTATTGTCATGACAAGTAAACACACAAACACAAACAATATAGTCTCTCTATGAGTTAAATATTTAAACCTCTGTGAGGGTTCCAAACAACTGGAGATGCTGAGGAATCACTGTGTCGGTGGTTGCGAGCAATTTCACAGCTAACCTCCACCCTGCCCTGGGCCAGGAGGACGTGTGGAAATGTCTGGAGATGCTATTGAGTGTCACAACTTGGGAATACTACTGGCATGAAGTGGATGGAGGCCACGGATGCTATTCAGCATCTGGGCAAGCCCAGCCCAGTCCCCCCACCCCTGACAAAGAATTATCCGGTCCAAGAAGTCAGTAGGTACTGCTGAGTTCAAGAAACCCTGCGTCCCATAAACTACTATAAGTGCACAGCGATGCTTCTTATACTATGGACTCCAGTCTCTGCAGCGTGTTACAGAAGGTTTTGTTTTTAAGCTTTGACCGCCGCTATATCTGGCCTTTAAATGTAAACTGTTCTCTGTAGTGAAAGTTTTTTGTGTATCATCATACAGCGTTGGTCCTAAGCAGTGCTCTGAAGTATTAGATACAACTTTATTAGCAAGTATTGGGCTGGCCAAAAAGTTGTAGTTCTCCACAAGATGTTATGAAAAACCTAAACAAACTTTCGGCCAACCCAGTATTTCATAATCATTGCTTTGCCTTTGCTACTGTTTAGATACAAAGCATCACACACTGGGGATGCTATGTTTTTTCGTTAGCATAGGTTGCCATCGGGCAGTGTGGTCGGTTTAAACCCACCTCTTGGGTGTGAGTACCATACTTCCACCATACTCATGCTAAAGAGATTTTATTCTCTTCCCATGAGGATGCGTCAGAGTCTGTAATATGTGCCAGGACCTTTTGCTTGTCCGTCAGAGGACTAGACCAGTCCTTGTTGCTGTTGCTGTGGGTGTCTTGGCTTGGTTGTTTATGGACCCTGTGCCTTTCGGCAGTAGTACTGACATATCCCTGGGGGCTGATGAATTCTCAGACAGGCATCCTTACTGAGTGAGGGCTGAAAAATGGCGTCCACTCTGTTAGTCCTTAGTCACTTTTAAGATTTTGAAATTAATGAATTAAAATGAAACCAAGTTTCAAGGGCCTTTTGAACTTTGAGCAAGCAGTCTGTCTTGGACAGGGAAAATATCTTTGAATAACAACAAAGTATTTATAAGAGTCTTCCTGGCGATCTGAAATATTTCAATGGGACGTCATGTCTGATCTCAAAAGAGAAGTCAGAGATGTTTTCATATGTTCTGTGAATGTAATTGACTGGTTTACGTATTCCTGGGCTTCCCTGGTGGTTCAGCTGGTAAAAAAATCTTCCTGCAATGAGGGAGACCTGGGTTTGATCCCTGAATTGGGAAGATCCCCTGCAGAAGGGAACAGCTACCCACTCTAGTATTCTGGCCTGGAAAATTCCATGGACTGTGTAGTCCAAGGAGTCACAGAGAGTTTGATTCAACTGAGTGACTTTCACTTCACTTCTTCACATATTTCTAACTACCCACTGACTTTAATTTTCATCCCAGATAAGGAAAACACAATGGAGTAATAACATTGTTTAAAATATCCAGGTAGACTTCACCATGTTTATTCAGCAACACAGGGCAGTGAGGCACAGTTTAATCCTCTTGAATGAGTAATAAAATCAGAGCTGGAAAACAACTCTTGACTTTAGAAAAATAAGTCACCACATTAAAATTTATACTGTGGACTTAATAAAATGCCCATCTGTAAATACAGGATGTGTTACTTAGTGATACCTGTGTGGCAGGTTTAGGAAACTAAAGGATGTGAGAGTGTTTGCGGCTATCACCCTCATTTGGGAAGTTGGGGAAGGACGCTCCCCTGTGATTTTCCTTAAAGGGAGTAACTCTACTCCATGGCTGCTGCCCCTTCCCTTACTCTGCGCCTCACCACACTGTCCTCCTTGCTTACCTCTCTCTCCTCGCTTTGAAGGAGTACATAGCCAAGCAGTTCGGCTTCATGCAGAAGCAGATTGGCTACGACGTGCTGGCCGAAGACACTATCACCGCCCTTCTGCACAATAATCGCAAACTCCTGGAAAAACACATCACCGCGGCAGAGATTGACACCTTTGTCAGCCTGGTGCGGAAGAACAGGGAGCCCAGGTGAGGCGGAGGTGGGGTTGATTAGCAGACGGTGCCTCTGTTTACGATGCAGGCTCTGAGCTGGTCATGGTGTGTTCTTGTTTTAACTAGATGCCCTTTGTTTGGACCTGCTAGGCCCCAGGTCTTGATTGAGCAGGTCTTGAGAGGCACTTTGAGTCATGAAAAGAGTGTGGTATGGGAATGAGACCAGGGTAGAATCCTGGCTCCAGAGTTTACCAGCTGGGGACCTTGAGCTTTAATCTCGTCTACTAGATAAGTTGTTATGAAAATTAAATGAAGATAAATACATGTAAAGAGCCAGGCACTTATATATAAGTGACAGCTGTGGACCGCTCATTCACTTTGTAGCACCCTGGAATGACCAGTCAGAACTTAGCCAAGTATCAATAAGTCTTTTGCACACACAGTTATTACCTGAGTGTTTGTATTTACAGTAGTGAATTCTATCAATTCTGTTATATTCTTACAGATTCCACCCTCCCTGTACACTTTCTTCTCTCTTTTCTTCTTCTTTTAATTAAGATCCACCCCACGTCAGGGGACGTGGAAACTAGTTTACAATTGGATATTAGAAACAGTGAGGCTGGAGAGCTGAAGCTGTTTTTATGAAACTGACTCCTCCCACCTATTAAAAACAGCTAACATCTTATGGACCCTCTCGTGTGCCAGGGACTGAACTGAGTAAGCACTTTACATGAATTAGTTCATTTAATCCTCAGAAGAGCCCTCTGGGGTTAAAGGTTATCCATTTTTATTGATGAGAAAACTGAAACATGGTTAGGTTAAATAATTCCCCCCAAATAACAGTACATGTCAGAATGTAGCGGAGAAGAACCAGAACCAGGATTCTGATTTAGGCCTCAAACATCAGACCTCTCCCCACTCTGGGTACCCAGCATCATCACCACGTCTTCCTTAGGTGATCTTACTTGGTTGCCTCTTCTGCTCATTTTTACCTCATCGCCTCTTCCTCGCAGCAGCCGCTCCCATCCTTCTTGCACTTTTCTCTCTTCTTTCCCCTCCTTCTTTGCCTCCCTCCGCTCTCTCCCTCCCTCCTTTCTCTTCCCGCCGTCCCATGTCTGGGTAACTGGTGATACTATGCACACAGACACTGAAGCCCAAAGCCTCCCTGCCTCGTGGTAAAGGTAGCTTGGGTCTACCCTTTGGAGGGAGAGCCATGTCCCCAAGACCTAACCCTTGCTCTGGCTACTAAAAGCATTTGATTTGGTTTCCGTTTCTCCACAGATTCTTAGATTACCTCTCTGACCTCTGCGTGTCCATGAACAAATCCATTCCAGTGACTCAGGAACTGATATGTAAAGCCGTGCTAAATCCAACCAATGCCGACATCCTCATTGAGACCAAGTGAGTGGGGGCCGGGGAGGGACTATAAAGGTGAGAACGGGATTTAGACGGGGAGCGTGTGCCTTGGGGGTTGTCTGTGCCATGGGGAGTTAAACCCCGCCCCTTTGCTTCTGAAGTCCGGTGACTGGCCTTTGGTTATCTTCACGCCAGCATCTTGATTAGAGGAGTTGCTGGATTTGCTTTTGCTGTGGTGGCCTCCTCTGTATGGTGATGTCATTTCCTTTGCTTACTGAGTTGAAAGTGATGTGGGCTACTGGGGAGCATCTTACACACCCTTGATTTCATTTTAAGACTTGGAAGTTCTCCAGTTAGGATCTTCAGGTTTAAATTTTAAAGGAGGTAATTCATTGTCAATATTAAGACATTGTAGGGGAAGAGCTTGTGAAATTACCACTATTCAAAAAGTGTTCATTGGTCTACAGAAGTTTGGGAAGTTGATTTATTCATAACAGGGAAGCATATACTGCCAGTAACATATCAATATTAAAAAAGAAATGTTTTTTAAAAACACTTATGCCCTAAACTTGTGATTTTGGGGGGAGGAGGGGTCTCATGCATAATGTAATTTTGAACTTGGGCTGAAAGCTGACTTTGTCAACCTTGGCCTTTGACATTTGGGGCCAAGCAGTTCTGTCCTGTGGGTGCTGTCCTGTGCCTCACAGGAAGTGCGGCAGTCTTCCTGTGTGTATGTACAGGTTGCCAACAGTACCTCTCCCATTTAGTTGTGACAACCAAAGATGTCTCCAGACATTGCCAAGCATCCCCTGGGGAGACACAGCCGCCCTAGAGGGGCACACCTGAGCTAAAGTATATGAAGAAGTTGATGTTAGTCTCTCCCTGAGGTTCTGCCAAAGGGAGAAACGAAGTGGCTCTGTGTGTGTGTGTGTGTGTGTGTGTGCATGCTGAAAGCACAGCTGGAGTTCAACGCACAAATATAGTTGATCAGCAACAAGCCAGGATTTCAGACATAATGAGTTTTCCCGCCTCCTCCTACGTTTTCAGGTTGGTGCTCTCCCGCTTCGAATTTGAAGGCGTTTCTACCGGAGAGAATGCCCTGGAGGCAGGCGAGGATGAGGAAGAAGTATGGCTCTTCTGGAGGGATAGCAACAAGGAGATTCGCAGTAAGAGCGTCCGGGAGCTGGCACAGGATGCCAAGGAGGGCCAGAAGGAAGACCGTGACGTCCTTGGCTACTACAGGTGTGCGGGCCTGTGCACGGGCGCCCTGTGATGTCCTCTCACGAGACAGTCCATCAGAAAGACACATGTGCATTTCAGGAGTTGGTAGAGTGTGAGCTGTCAGCAGTCCTTACACAGCAGAGCAGTGACACCTGAGTGTGGCTTGGCCACCAGGAAGCTGGGTGGTTGCATCAGCTCCTCTCACAGTTGTTGGTCTCTACATAGTGGAACATGTGGATGTAGTTTGTGGTAGATACGAGTCAGGCTGTGGGGTCACCTCTCTACATACTGACTTTAAAAAACTTTTCATTTTATGTTAGAGTATAGCCGATGAATAATATGATAGTTGCATCACTGACAGGGACGCAGCCATACATGTCCATGTACCCACTCTCCCCCAAACTCCCCTCCCATCCAGGCTGCCACATGACATTGAGCAGAGTTCCATGTGCTATACAGTAGGTCCTTGTTGGGTGTCCATTTTAAATGAAGCAATGATACATACTAACTTTTTGACTTTGGTCCAGTTATCTACCTCTATGTCCCAGTTCCTTTACCTGCAAAGCAGAGACAATAGTGCCAACCTCTTAGAACTTTTACAGGCAGAGCTAAGAAATGTGCATGTATATACACACATCTGTTGATGTCTCTGTCTGCATACACGCACATACATTTGTTTCTGTATTAATGTGTGTGAATGTAATAAAAACCCTGAGTTCACATCACGACTTTCAGCTCCACTCCAGCACCATAGGATTATTCTCATCTTCACCCGCTGTGTCCACATCTCCTCCCTCGGACAGCGAGAACCTGCCGTGTTGATTGGTTTCCACCCCCATCCTGGTGTTTCCTTGGTCCCAGCTGTAGGACCTGTTGACTCTGCCACCCCAAGGGAAGGGAACAGTAAACACTTTAAAAAGAAAGAAAACAGGAGATGGATGGAGAAGTGCCAGCATCATTTTTTAACAAAACTTTGCAGTTGCAGTGCCCTTTGTGACCCTCCTGTATTTTGTTCTCTCCATTCACGCAGATGGTGGGTGACCTTCCACACTCTGTGTATGTTTATATTTTACATTTCTGTGCATTCATAAAGAACACATAGTATTTTATTGAGCCTTAACATTTTATATAAATGGTTCCATACTCTGAGTTTTTCTCTGAAACCTGCCCTTTTAATTAAACGTTGAGTCTGAAATGGATTCACGCTAATGGTGGTAGGTCCGTTTCTTTAATTTTGACTGCTGAATGTTATTCCGTTTATTCCTGTGCCAACATTTTCTTTTCTCTTTGAATTCATTGTCTGCCACAATTTAGTTTTTCGTGTCAGGGAACATCATTGTTCAGATTGGTGCGCATGTGTAGGAATTTCCATTCTATACCAGGAAAGTATGAGATTGGGGCATATGCATATTTTAAACTCATTAAGCAATCCTAGATTGGATATTTTGGTGCACACTCTCACCAGTTGTAAATGAGAACTTTTGTTTGTCTTTGCACTCTCTGAATATTGTGAAACCCTTTAATTTTTGTTGATGTTATGAGCATGTAATAGACCAAGTTTGGAACTTCACAGAGATCACATGTAATTGGGTGAGGAGGAAACGTTAAGACATTTTGAGGAGTCCTCTACTTTTTCCACTATGTTTTTCACGTGTGTGTGAAGTCAAAGAGCAGAGCTGTATGAGCTAAGACCCTGACAGTGTCATCAAATTTGTAGGTAGACTCAGTGAAGGTCTGGAATCTTTACCATTTCCTTTGTGATCTTTAATGTGCTGTATAAAAGCCAAACTAAAGAAGGGCTTACCTGCTGGTCCAGTGGCTAAGACTCTGAGCTCGCAATGCTGGAGGTCCAGGTTCTATCCTTGATCAGGGAACTAGATCCCACTTGGTGCAGCTATGAGTTTGCCTGCCACAGTGAAGACTAGAATCCTTTGTGCCCCAACTAAGACCAGGCACAGTCAAATAAATATTTTTTAAAAGGCATAACTAAGGAAATAGATGATCGTTTTCACCCTAATGAAAATGATTTTTCATTTTTTCCTCTCCCTTTTTATAAAATAAGGGCAAAATGGAATCAGCTAGCCATGTAGGTACTCCCACACGGGACAGAATGTATGAGTGTTGGCATGGCTTAAACTGTTCTTTTTCTGCTGGATACGGAAGCCAGACTTGGGTGTACCCGAGCAGGTGAAGAGTGCTGATGTGCAAGTTCACGTGGCCGTACACCGCTCCTATGAGATCTGGGCCCCACCTCTGACTCCTGCAGTGTGTTTCTGGAAGTGTGAGCTCAGTGCAACTTTCCTTTTCTCAGGTACCAGCTGAACCTCTTTGCGAGGATGTGCCTGGACCGCCAGTACCTTGCCATCAACGAGATCTCAGGCCAGCTGGACGTGGATCTCATTCTCCGCTGCATGTCCGACGAGAACCTGCCCTACGACCTGCGGGCATCCTTCTGCCGCCTCATGCTCCACATGCACGTGGACCGAGACCCCCAGGAGCAGGTCACCCCCGTGAAATACGCCCGCCTCTGGTCTGAGATTCCCTCCGAGATCGCCATTGATGAGTGAGCCTGGCTCCTTCGCCCTGTTAAGACCTCATGTTGCTTTAAAATGTCTTAGCTGCAGTGTTCTGTGTAGCAGAAGACAAAGGCCTTATGGTCAAGTTAAGTCTAGTTCAATCAGAGAAGAAAGGCTAAGGCTATTTTCTTAAATGAAAATATAATTATGGATATCAAGCATTATTTCTTCCCTCAAGAAGGTAAAAGATGGTATGATTGCCCTTTTATACCTTGTTTGTCTATTTTATTCAGCAAATACTTAAAGTGTCTCCTGCCTGCCAGGCTTAAAGAATCTATCTGGGAATAAACAAGAAAAGTATGTTGGACTTAGTGGTTTGTTGGTTAAGACTCTGCACTTTCAACTCTGGGGGTGTGAGTTTAATTCCTGATTGGGCAACTAGGATCCCACATGCTGTGTGACGTGGCCAGAAAAGAGAAAAAAAAGAAAACTATGTTTACAATAGTGGGGAAAGACAGACAATAACTAAGATAAAGGACTAAAATATATACGTTAGTGGTGGTTGCTGAGCAGGGAAGGTAAATAGGGACAAGAGGGTAGAAAGTGTTGGGGTGGGTGGTTCTGGCTTTAGGGGCTAAGCATACAGAGAAAGCCTCACTGGGAGGAACTTGACCTTTGATTGCCTTTTCTTTGTCCTTTCCTTTTAGCTACGATAGTAGTGGAGCCTCCAAAGATGAAATTAAGGAAAGGTTCGCTCAGACCATGGAATTTGTGGAGGAATATTTAAGAGATGTGGTGTGTCAGAGGTTCCCTTTCTCTGATAAGGAGAAAAATAAGCTTACGTTTGAGGTAACTCATGGTGAATGATCTGTATGTTTTGTAAGAAACATACATGTGGTGAATTAAATCGTGTAAAATGATAGAACATTATGTATGCTCTGTACGTTGTATTAAAAGTGACAGGGAAGAAACCAGACTCTGCTTAGGATCTGTCATAGATTAATCGTTTGAGGGACACAAATCCTTATCACCTTTGAGCTGAATATTTTTTCTTTGCAACCACTTTGCCTTTTTAGGGGTTAGATTTCCAGGCATCGCAATGTTGTCTGTGTCCTTGTTGGGCATACCTTGACTTGCCCTCTGTTATCTTTGGGAAGCTACACAGAGCCAGTGATGAGGTTGGTTTTTTATTCACCAGTCATCAGAACAGATCAGCAGCTTTGCAGGTTTTCATTTCTTATTTTTTCTCCTTATGAAACTAAATTAAATTTGATCAGAAACTGCAAGTAAAGTAAATGACTTCTCTTACGGTAAAAAAAGGTCTGAATCAGTCATTTATAAAATAGTCCACCTGAAATGGAACTGAAGGATACTGCTTAATTAATCCATCTCCCCCCTCTCTCTTTTAAATACAATAGGTTGTCAACCTAGCAAGGAATCTCATATACTTTGGTTTCTACAACTTCTCTGACCTTCTCCGATTAACCAAAATCCTCCTGCCATATTGGACTGTGTGCACGTGACCACAATCTTCCCCATCAGCAAGATGGCGAAGGGAGAGGAGAATAAAGGTGAGAACAATGTGGAGAAGCTGAGGAGGGGGCCTCTGATGGTACCCACACGTGGGGATGCGCTTGCCCCTCCTCCTGCCTCTGCCATGCTTACGACGTGACGTCACATTACCACGTGACATCGCATCCTTTCTTCGTCCTTTTCTTCTTGACTTGATGAACATTTTCAGATATATGAATAAAAGTGGAAAGAATAGTAGAGCTATTATAGTAGCTATGGACCCATGGCCCAGAGTCAATGATGATTAACACTTTGCTGTAGTTTCACATTTATAATGAAGTTGCATACTCCCCTGCACCATTTGAAAGCTGCCTCACAGCTGGAATGCTTATGTGCTGTCACTGTTCTTGGTGTGCCGTGGTGATCTATGCTTACGTTAGTATGTGAGTAAATGAAATCCAGACTGTGTCTGGGAATCCTGTTTCCAATTTGTGAGCAGGAAGATCTGCCTTGATGTGTTTGTTTTTCTCCTGTGTTCTAGTGTCATAATGGACACATACTGGCTACTCATGTGTGGATTATTGTTCAGCTAGTCTCTTCAGCTGGAATAGAAAAAGGATGTGTACTTGCATCCTGCTGCCTGTTAGGGCCTGTGCTCAGTCATTCACCATGTGATCCTGACTGTTGAGCTGAATTTTCTCCATTTATAGTGGAATAAACTGACCCTCACGGGTGGCACAGTGCCCTCAGGATAGGTGGCTGTTGGCGCAGCACCGGATGTATGTCTTGTTAATGCCTGTATTTCTAGTTCTTTGCACAGCAGCAGGTGTGCAGTGGGTGGCCATACAGTTGGGCGGGTGATTTAACACATAAAATTGCTCCTTAGGGCAATTTCAAAGCCCACGCTCTTTCACCTACTTCCTTAAACCCTGAATTTTTTTTGCCACTTTATTTTTTTATAGAAAGGATAATTGCTTTATAGTATTTTGTGGTTTTACGTCAAACATCATAAGAATCAGCCATAGGTACACCCATGTCCCCTCCCTCCCGAACATCCCTCCCATCTCTCTCCCCATCTCACCCTTGTAGATTGTCACAGAGCCTCTGTTTGAGTTCCCTGAGTCATACAGCCAATTCCTATTGGCGATCTATTTTACATATAGTAATGTACGTTTCCCAGAGACAACAATGGCACCCCACTCCAGTACTCTTGCCTGGAAAATCCCATGGATGGAGGAGCCTGGTGGGCTGTAGTCCATGGGGTCGCCAAGAGTCAGATATGACTGAGCAACTTCACTTTCACTTTTCACTTTCATGCATTGGAGAAGGAAATGGCAGCCCACTCCAGTATTCTTGCCTGGAGAATCCCAGGGGTAGGGGAGCCTGGCGGGCTGCTGTCTGTGGGGTCACACAGAGTCAGACACGACTGAAGCGACTCAGCAGCAATGTAAGTTTCCATGTTACTCTCTCCGTACATCTCACCCTCTCCTCCCCCTCCCCATGTCCATAAGTCTGTTCTGTATGTCTGTTTCTCCATTGCTGCCCTGCAAATAAATTCATCAGTACCATCATTCTAGATTCTAGACATATATGTGTCAGTATATGATATTTATATTTCTCCTTTTGAGTTCTTCACTCTGTATAATAGGCTCTGGGTTTGTTCACCTCTTTAAAACTGACTCAAATGCATTCATTTTTATGGCTGAGTAATATTCCATTGTGTATATGTACCACAGCTTCTTTATCCATTTATCTGTCAGTGGACATCTAGTGCTATTGTAAATAGTGTTACAATGAACACTGGGGTACATGTGTCTCTTTCAATTTTGGTTTCCTCAGGGTATATGCCTAATAGTGGGATTGCTGGGTCATATGGTGCTTTTATTCCTAGTTTTTTAAGAAATCTCCATACTGTCTTCCATAGTAAACCCTGCATTTTTGATAGGCGTTAACCCATCAGGTTCCCAGGGTCATAGAATGTATTGGGACAGAGACGTGTGAAATGACTTGTCCTGAAGAGCCTCTGCCCCTGGCCAGGTGTGCCCCAGAGTGTGCTCCAGGGGTCTGTCGTGACCAGGGTCTGTCCTGGCCGTTCCTAGGCAGTAACGTGATGCGGTCCATCCATGGGGTTGGAGAGCTGATGACCCAGGTGGTGCTCCGGGGAGGAGGCTTCCTGCCCATGACACCCACAGCCACCGCCCCTGAGGGCAATGTGAAACAGGCCGAGCCGGAGAAGGAGGACATCATGGTGATGGACACCAAGCTGAAGATCATTGAAATACTCCAGGTAACGATGGGCCAGAAGCAGGGGCAGGAGTGTGCTTCACAGGGCAGCATCCAGGTGCAGTGGCCCTGCTTTGATGGAGACCCAGGCTTTGGGGAAGAGAGTGGAGGAAGATTCTTAGCCTCGGGTGCCGTTTCTGATCTGGCCCTCGTACTGCATGTCGTCTCCTGCCCGTCCCCAACACGCCCTGTCCTGCCAGCCGTGCCAGGCTGTCGGCAGTTACCCTTGCCTTCCCTCATCAGTGGTCTCTGCTGTAGCCATACTGTCCGTTTGCTCAGAATTCACTCACACTGTCCATAGCTGAGATCCCTGCTTTTTGTTCCTAACTCAGTTCACAGTTCCATAAAGGTTGTAACTCCTCCCTCAAGCCTTCCCTTTCTCCCTCCCTCATCCATTCATATATTCAATGAATATGTATTGATACTGATTCTATGCCAAGTGCTTTTAAGCTCTGAAAATCCAGCAATGAACAGAATCATTCCTGCTTACATTCTGATGGGGGCATGAGCATATCAGGGCTTCCCAGGCTGCACTAGTATAAAGAATCCTTGCCTGCCAAAGCGGGAGACGAGAGATGTAGGTTCAATCCTGGGTTGGGAAGATTCCCTGGAGGAGGGCATGGCAGCTCACTCCAGTATTCTTGCCTGGAGAATCCCATGGACAGAGACACCTGGCGGGTTATAGTCCACACGGTCACAAAGACTCAGACATGACTGAAGCAGCTTAGCACACACAAACACATAGGCATATAACAATGTGTATACCAAGGATGTTAAAATATGAGAGAGAGCCAAGACTGTTTGGAGGCCCTTGGGGGTACATGTTTTGATGAGATTGTCAGAGGTCTTCCCATTCAGAGAGCAGTGAGGGAACTCATATTTAGGGAAAGAGTCTCTGAGACTCCAAGAGGGAACAATAAATGCAGAGACCCAAGGTGGAAACACAGTTGGCAAGTCTGGAAACAGGGCAAGGTCAAGAAGGAATGGGAGAAGATGAAGTAGGGAGTCAGGGCATAAAATTGTTCTGAGTGGATTTGCTGTAAAGATGCACAGTGAAAAGTCGGTGGTGGGGGCTGCAAGGTGATTGTTGGTCATATTTAGTTTAAGGGATATCAGCAAGATTGTATGCAGAATGGAAATGATCACGTTGAGAGGGGGGATTTACTGAGAAAGAGGAGAGAGGATAATTGTAGAAGCAAAGTCTGGCCTAGGGAAGAGGGGTTGGGAGCTCTCTGCTTCCTATGCGAACCTTCCAGCCTTCCAACAAATTGTTTTCCTCTTTCTGCTCCCTGGGAGTTTTTAATTAACAAAATTAGCTGCTCCTTAATGAAAAGAACGCTGCAGTCACCTTTTTCTTTTATCCCACACTGCCTGATCTCAACCTCAGAAAGGATGGAGGAGATGAGGAGTTGAGATGGAGGGGAGAGATATGCATATTTACAGATGGAAGGATTTTTTAAAATTCTACAATCACAGTTAACTGATGGTTTGAAAGCAACAATGGTACTCCTCAAAACAATTACTGAAGCCAATAAAGAATGATTTACGTACAGGAAACTCATTGAATTTATGTCTGAGCAAAAGTAGAGAAAGATTTCAAAGGTTTCAGGCCATGGCTGGCAGGTCCCAAGATGTGGGTAGCATGTATGTTTATCAGAATTGACGTGATGTGAAAATTGGTTACATCTTGAGGTCTACTCACTGTAGTGATTGCTGTAATAATCTGAGAACATTTAATTGATGGATTCTTTGAGCACATGCTTACTGATCTCCCACATGCAAGGCACTTTGCCTGGCTAGATGAGGGGCTGTACGAGGAAAGCACAGACAGTTTGGACAGGGGCTCTGTCTCCAGGGTGTTTAAAGTCTAACAGGAAAAGGAGGTGTGATGAAGCTGTGTGTACATGGAAACAAAGCCATGAGAAAAACGTTCTCATATATGGGTGGGTCTGGTGATCCCATTTAGTAAGGACCAGAGGAGGTTTTAAAGAGGAGGTAAGATTTTATCTGAGCCTTTAGCCATGGACAGGTGTTGTGTAGGAATGGGCTGTTTTCAGACGGGTGGAGTAGGTTGAGCCAGAGTATCACTGCTCAAGGTCAGTGAGCCCTTCTCCCTGGGCAGGGGCGTGGCGTGTGCTGAAAGGAAGTTACCAGAAATGAGGTTGGAAAGGCAGACTCTGGAAAACTTTGGGTGCCTGTAGGGTTAGAACTGGATTCTGGGGGAGGCTTTGACTGTTTTCAAGCAGGGAGCTAACCTAAGAAGAAATACCTCTGGGAGGTAGACCTGGTAAATTTGGTAGTGTGATGACTGAGGTGGGAGAGAGAGGCCATGAGCAGGATAAAATACAGCAGGGGAGAGATCCTGAGGAGTGACAGACGCGGAGCCAGCAGGGCTTTGTCACTGATGAGATATGTGTGTGCGCAGAAGGTCCTGAGACTGACTGGGCCGAGAGACGCCAGGCAGAATGGACAGCTAGTTTGGTTCAGTCCTGAGTTTGAGACTCTGGGAGGACACTGAAGGGGATGCCCAGTAGTCAGTTAAGTGTAGACCAAGAAGAGTCTGAAAGATAGGGCTTCCCTTGTGGTCCAGTGGTTAATACCCCGCGCTTTCACTGCTGAGGGCCTGGGTTCAATCCTTGGTCAGGAAACTAGATCCCACAGACTTCATGGTGCAGCGGGGGAAAAAAACTTGGAAGATAAACCAAGAATGCGTTGCAGTCTCGAAGAAGTGACCACAGTCCCAGGACTGGGTAAACTCACCACGAGGGTGGGCAGAGACAGGGAAGAGACGGTCGGTAAGGTCCTTTTACAGTGGAGTCGTTGACTGATCTTTGTTTTTTGGCTCCAGCCACAATCATGGAAAAAGCATCCTTGTGTTGGAGCGGATGGGAGGGAACACAGGGAGTGAAAGAAGAGGGAGCCCAAGGGTTTGCATCTACATCAAAGAAAACAGTCATTCATAGAAAATAGAGAGCCAAGCTAATTCTCAGTATGGAAAACGCATTTTTCTCTGTCAGTTCACTTAAAAGCAGCCAACTTCGCCCTTGTTAAGACTCAGCGTCGGCATTTGATACTTGCTGAAATAAAGTAATGTTTTATAGAAGATGGAATGGGGAGTGAGTGATTTATTGTTCTGATTATTAAATTAATTGCCGGGATGCTGAAGTTTTTACTAGAAGCTTCAGTTGCTGCGGGCAGAATTGATATATCCCATGCAAGTCTTTGAAGACTGTTGAAATCTTAGGCCAAATATTTGGCTCGCTTAGTGTTTAAGGTAATTGATGCAGCAGATACCAGGCCCGGCCAGAATGCAGCGGTTTGGCGGGGTGTTCCAGGTGGTATGCTAATGTAACCAATCTGTTTCCATTTCCACTTGAATCTCTAGTTTATTTTGAATGTGAGGTTGGATTATAGGATCTCCTGCCTCCTGTGTATATTTAAGCGCGAGTTTGATGAAAGCAATTCCCAGACTTCAGAAACATCCTCCGGAAACAGCAGCCAAGAAGGACCAAGTAACGTGCCAGGTGAGCAATGCCAGGATGGGATTTCTGCCATGAAATGGGACCTGGGTCTACTGAAAGCTGAAAGTCCAGAGAGTATGTTCTAGAACAAGGATAAAATGTGAATATATTTGGAGGTGACTATATTTTAGAATGACATCCTAGGAGTTACCCATTGGGGCAAACAAATAATTGCAAGGGCCCAGATTCCTTCTGGAGTAGATCTGATTTCTTCTGTCTAAGAGTGTCTTAGTCGTAAGACAGCTGAGGGTTCTAATGTTATGGTTGTGTGAAAGACTGGAAAAAAAAAACACCCTAAAACAAAATTCTCTGAGAAGATTGACTGTCCACTAGCAACTTTTACTCTGGGTAGAAGTTTTTCCCTGCCCAGGACATAGTGGTGATGGCTAAGAGAAAGACAGTAGTGGAAATAAACCCACCTAGCAAGGTCTGAGGCTCCTTGGAAGGAGCTAGTGCCTCTCCCAAGGGGTCATGCGCTGAGTAGAGACCTGGAGCCAGTGGACAGTGTGATCCAGGGTGACAGAGCTTTTCAGTGAAAGGAGCTGGAAAACTTGAGGTTGATCCATGAGCAGAGGCAAGGGTGTTTGGGGGGGAAGTTCACAGGCATCACCTTTTCATTCCTTCCTGCATCTGAAGCTCTATTCTCTCTAACTCTTCAGGTGCTCTTGACTTCGAACACATTGAAGAACAAGCTGAGGGCATCTTCGGAGGAAGGAAAGTATATTTTCAGTTTCTGTTCTGTAGGTGGTTCTGAGATGGAGAAGGCTCCTCTCTATTAGCTCTCAAAGACTTCTTGGACTCAAAAGGATTTAGTCCTTGGGTTCAGGTTGTTTGCCTGCTCACTGTATAACTCTAGAATTCAGGTCAGAGTGATCTTAGTTGCCTTCATATATGTGTTTCCTGCCTACAGTAGAAAGAATTGAAGGAGGTTTCCCAAAGTATACACATTATAAGACTTTTTTAAATGGTGAAGAAATAGTGTTGAAAGAAAGAAGGAACTCAAAACAGAGTGCAGAAAGCATGCTCAGGGGTGCTACTGGGCTGCAGGTACCCCCAAGCTCTTTAGAAGCCAAGCATCAACAAGAGTAAAAACAGGCATGCAGTTCTCTTGTTGTCTGTAGCCTTTACTGTGTGAACCCTTTCCTAAAAGATGAGATTGCTCATTGTTGACTGAAACATCATTATAAGACTCAAATCCCTATAAGACTCAAACACCTGCAGACTTGGTTTAAACACCCTGTATGTATAACTCTTGGTATATACACATTTGCTTTGGGTACATATTGCTTTTGACAATCCAGACTTAATGGATTAAGGACTTCCCTGGTGGTTCAGTGGTTAAGAATCCATCTGTCAGTGCAGGAGATGCAGGTTCAATACCTGGTTGGGGAAGATTCCAAATATCATGGGGCATCTAAGCTCATGTGCTGCAGCTACTGAAGTCCACTCTCTGGAGTGTGAGAGTTACAGCTACTGAGCCCATGCTCGCACACGATGACAAAGACCCAGGACAGCTGAATAAAAATGGATTAAAACAGTCATTTGATTGCCTCTCACAACCATGTGGTTGACTGGGGCTCAGCTAGATGGTTCTTCTGCTGATCACTGTTGGGTCTGTCATGCAACCATAGTAGCTAGTGATTGGGGTTGGCACATCCATGTTGCTTTCTTTGCATTTCTGGCTCCTTGGAGGTGATGCCTTTAAGGCTGGGACTTCTCTGTCTTTGCACATGGATATTTTGGCCTTCTGCATAGCTTGGTAACTGGCTCAATGTGCAAAGGCCCCAAGAGGCTAGACCAACAGTGTACAAGCACTAAGCAATTGTCTGCTTGCTTCATGTTGCTAATGTCCTATTGGTCTAAGCAGATCGCCTGGCTGAGCCCAGTGTCAGTGTGGCAGGAACCTACACATGAGTGTTTAGACCAGAGGTAGTGAACTGATGTTCACTGCCTTAGAGCTGAATGTCATTGTGAAATTTGAATCAGCAGCATTATTTACTCTATGGAAGAAATTGCTGTTCCGAAACTCGGGGAATTTTGAGTTTAGTCTGGTGCCACTTCAGTCTTCTGGGTGGTGTCTTGGCTCTCTACTGCTTTCCTGGAAGGGCTATGAAAGCTTCTTCACACCTTTCTGGAGCGCATAGTGCAAACAGAGGATTTATGTAAAAGTCCTATCTACGCCTCCCTTGCTGGTCTGCGCCATGAAGGTCTCAGCATTTGACCTTCATCTGATTGTAAACATAATACAGGCCCAGAACCTGAGTGACAGTGCTCAGGTTCACGGTGGCCTGCTGGTAGCACCAGGACTTGCTTATTATATTTTTGGTTGTGTAAGTAGCACACAATCAACGTAGGGTAGATACTGGGAGAAGCCTTGGTAGTATACTGATTAACCCCAGCTAGGAAGCTAGAAAAGCACTGAGTGGGGATGACTCAAGGCAACACTTCTCAAAGCGGGGCCTGTGGGACCAAACTACTTGCTGCCAGTTTGAGACAAGATAAGTGAGTCTTTGGGCACCTTCATGGCAACTGGGGGGCTTCTCAAATGGTGCAGATGGGCTTCCGTCATAGCTCAGTTGGTAAAGGATCTGCCTGCAATGCAGGAGACCTGGGTTCGATTCTTGTGTCAGGAAGATCCCCTGGAGAAGGAACGAGCAACCCACTCCAGTATTCTCGCCTAGAGAATCCCATGGACAGAGGAGCCTGGCGGGCTATAGTCCAGCTGGTCGCAAGAGTCAAATACGACTTAGCGACTAAACCACCACCATACCTGAATGGTCTAGTGATTTTCCCTTTTTCCAGGTGGTGCAGTGGTAAAGAATTTGCCTGTCAATGCAGAAGAGGCAAGAGGCATGTTCGATCCCTGGGGGTGGTGAAGACCCCCTGGAGAAGGGAACGGCAACCTACTGCATTATTCTTGCCTGGAGAATCCCATGGACAGAGGAGCCTGGCAGGTTATAGTCCATGGGGTAGCAAAGAGTTGGACACCACTGAACACACACATTTGTTGGCCCCTGTGACCCCATCCAAGTGCACCATCAGGGATATGGTACAGGCTAGACCTTGAAAACCTGGCCCTCCACCGTAGATGGTTTCTTGGCACTAGCATCTTAAATAAAAAACAAACTAGTGCTGCTAAGTTGCTTCAGTCGTGTCTGACTCTGTGCGACCTCACAGACAGCAGCCCACCAGGCTCTGCCGTCCCTGGGATTCTCCAGGCAAGAACACTGGAGTGGGTTGCCATTTCCTTCTTCAATACGTGAAAGTGAAAAGTGAAAGCGAAGTCGCTCAGTCATGTCTGACTCTTAGCGACCCCATGGACTGTGCCCATGGGATTTTCCAGCCAAGAGTACTAGAACGGGTTGCCATTGCCTTCTCCAAACTAGTAACCTGGGAGAAACACAACTGTGCGCGGCTCTGAAAGCGTGAGGGTAGCCCAGCAGCAGAACATCTGGTGGGCGAGTTTGCGAAGCCAGGCCTGCGGAAGGTGGGGACTTTGGTTAAACATTTGGCAGCTGTGACACCATAACTGTCCCCTTTCTCGGGATACAGTTGAAGATGAAACAAGATGGTATTGTTAAAGGGGTTATTTAATAGCCAGGTCTGCTGAGGTCGGCCGTAGAGTGGGGGATCTCATGAAGTGAGGTGTGTCTGGGCCTATGGGTGCGGGTGGGGGTGTCTGTGGCTCACGTCACCTCTCCCCTCAGTGAGGAGAACACCCCGCTGGACCTGGATGACCATGGCGGCAGAACTTTCCTCCGCGTCCTGCTCCACTTGACGATGCACGACTACCCGCCCCTGGTGTCGGGGGCCCTGCAGCTCCTCTTTCGGCACTTCAGCCAGAGACAGGAGGTCCTCCAGGCCTTCAAACAGGTAGCTTGGGTGGCCATGTGTGCACACACATGTGTGTGTTATTGGTGGTGGTGGTGTCGTCATCTGTCTGAGAGGGTGTTGAGTGCCACTGGTCTATTGCATTCGTTCAGGTTCAGCTGCTCGTTACCAGCCAAGATGTCGATAACTACAAGCAGATCAAACAAGACCTGGACCAGTTGAGATCCATCGTGGAGAAGTCAGAGCTCTGGGTGTACAAAGGGCAGGGCCCCGATGAGGCCATGGACGGCGCATCCGGGGAAAACGAACATAAGAAGACAGAGGTGGGTGACGCGCAAGTTAGGTTGCCGGAGGAGATGAGTGGGCTCCTGGGAACCAGTGAACATCCTCCTCTGGTTTTAGGTAAAAATGCAGATGCTAGGATGGGCTGGGATCGCAAGAGGTCTGTTTGTTACCAGGGTGATAGCCATTCTCCTAGGAAGTGCAGCACCAGGTGCCCCTTGCAGAGTCACCTGGGCACCAGGTGCTCCTTGCAGAACGAACCTGTTCTCCAGCTATGCCTGGCCCAGCATCCTTTCCCAATCAGTGAAATCACATCCATCACGGGAGCTGAGTGTGGGCAAGCGACTGGCTTGGGTATAGACCTAGGGGAGCTGAGTGTGGGCAAGCGACTGGCTCGGGCATAGACCTAGCAGGACAGCTGGCTCGTGCTAGTCCTCAGCCACTCCGTCGAGTCTGACTTTGCGACCTTGAGGACTGCTGCCCGCCAGGCTTCTCTGTCCATGGGATTTTCCAGGCAAGAATACTCTAGTGGGTTGCCATGCCCTCCTCCAGGAGATCTTCTGCACCTAGAGATCAAACCCAGGTTTCTTATGTCTCCTGAGTTGGTAGGAGGATTCTTTACCACTAGCGCCACCTGGGAAGCCCCATGATGGCTGGAAAACACTGCCAAATTCGTATTCCTTCCGAGATTGTGATCTAACCCTAACAAATGGACAGGAACCCAAGAGTTGTGCAAACCCCAGTCACGTTCGTTTTGGTTCCTAGGAGGGGAATAACAAGTCACAGCAGCATGAGAGCACCAGCAGCTACAACTACAGGGTGGTCAAAGAGGTATGTGCCCTGCCCTGCGCCTTTCCCGTGGTGGGAAGTTTAACAGAGGGAAGGAGGACCTCTGAGGTCAAGTGCATCGGTCGCAGTGTCAGGCCTCAGTCCACATCGTGTGTCTCCTCCGTTTGCTCACCTTGTATGGGGCCTGCCGGCACCTATACTTCTGAAGGTTTACACTTGAAGGAAGAGTGAAGTGGTAAAACTATCAATGATTTATCTTGATTGCTGACACGGAGTATCACCAGTGAGGACTGTAGTTCTTTAGAAATCTTTGCATAGGATGATTCAAAGTTAAGAGGTTGGAAGCTTGGTGTGTTTTGTTTGTTTTCTTACCCCAGAACAAATTCTTCCCAAGTTTTTGGCAATGATGCTGAGTCATACCTTTGTTATTGTTGTTTAGTGGCTAAGTCATGTCCAGCTCTTTTGCAATCCCATGGTCTGTGGCCCACCAGGCTCCTCTGTCCATGGGATTTTCCAGGCAAGAATACTGGGGTGGGTTGCCATTTCCTTCTCCAGGGGATCTTCCTGAACCAGGGACTGAACCTGCATCTCCTGCATTGGCAGGTAGATTCTTTACCACTGAACCAACAGGGAAGCCCCCATATCATCTTAGGATATCTGAAACCATCCCACTTGCTGATGGAGCCATAATCCAGTCGTTAATCTGGAAGACTTATTCTTAGCCATATGTGGATTTGGTTCAATACAATCAGTAAGGATCCTACAAGTTAGAGAACTTTCCCTCTTATTATGTTCTTAATGGATCGTGATCCCTTTTACCTTCCTGCCCACACCATCCCCTGGCAATCTTTTTTCCAACTATGCTTCCTACTTTTCTGAGATTGATTTTTGTTTCTTACATCTTTTTTTTTTCAAACTTTGAGGTATAAGTGACAAAATTATAATATACTTGACAATGTGATAATTTGATATATACATAGTGAAATCATTACCACAATCAAGTTAATTAACACATCCATCACTCACAGAAGTAACTTTTGGAGGATGGTAGGGGGAGGTAAGAATGCTTAAGATTTATTGTCTTTGCAAATTCCATATACACAGTGAGATATCAGGAGCTATAGTGGCCAGGCTGTAGGTTAGATCCTCAGAACAGAGATGTGGGTTGATGAGAAGCTTTGATCTTTCTTCCTACCAGATTTTGATCCGACTCAGCAACTCTGTGTTCAAGAGAGCGCATCCGTGCGGAAGAGCAGGAAGCAGCAACAGCGCTTGCTCCGGAACATGGGCGCCCACGCCGTGGTGCTGGAGCTGCTGCAGATCCCCTATGAGAAGGTGGGCATCGCCCTCTCCCTGCAGGCTGACCCCATGGCTGCTGCTCCAAGGGGGCGGGTTCCTGGGTTTCCCTATACCCCTCACACTTGGGAACAGTTGGTGAAGAAATGAAGCTGATGTGTGATGACTGTCACTATGAAGCAATCTTAGGTAATTGACATGAAACAAACAGAGCATGGTAGAAATACAGTGAAACCCCCATAACCTCCCTCCGCTTTTAGAACTCTGTAAAGGAGGAGGAGTCTTTCTGTTCTCTCCTCACTCCCCTGCTAGGCAGCTTGGTCTGAGTACAAAGGTCCGGTGGACAGAGCTGTCTCTGCACGTTGACTTTGTACTGTATACTTGTTTTCCTTTTTTTAAAGAGTTGTAAAAGCTGTTTGTTGTTTTGAATCCAGTGTGTTTTAGAAGAACTTGTGGCATGGCCATCAATAACTCCCCCAGATCACATGTATGATTATGAAATCAAATTAGCATAAGTGATAAATTATGAACCCCCCACAGTAACAGGGACTGCAGTTGTCTACTTTCAGATCAGGGGGATGAACTGGTGAGTTCAGGAGAGCCAGAGAAAGCTATCCTCCCACATCAGAGATACTGGATCACCAAAGCTTAATAAATATGCGCTGTACAATTTCATCTGCCTTGTTACTCAGCCTTGGAAGCACTGCAAGCTATAAATGCATGTGAGGACATAGGACTTGCCCACTCGAAGTCCTTGCTGTGTGCTGACAGCTGGTTAGGTTCAATCTGTTGGATTCTGCTCAGTCTAAGTCTTATTTTCTGTTGATAGAAATTAAGCTGCATCTCTCATTTTTCATGTTAGCATTTGGCGTTGTTAGTGATGGGATGGGAGAAGGCAATGGCACCCCACTCCAGTACTCTTGCCTGGAGAATCCCATGGATGGAGGAGCTTGGTGGGCTGCAGTCCATGGGGTCGCTAAGAGTCGGACACAACTGAGCGACTTCACTTTCACTGTTCACTTTCATGCATTGGAGAAGGAAATGGCAACCCACTGCAGTGTTCTTGCCTGGAGAATGCCAGGGATGGGGGAACCTGGTGGGCTGCCGTCTATGGGGTCGCACAGAGTCGGACGCAACTGAAGCGACTTAGCAGCAGCAGCAGTGATGGGATGGAGGGAAGCAGGATAGCGTAGATCTGAAGAAGCATTCATTTGGGACTTCTTCCATGGCCCCGTGGTTAGGGGGACTCTGTTCTTGCACGCTAGGGAGCATCGGTTCAGTCTCTAGCTGGGAAATTAAGATCCTACATGCAGTGTAGTATGACTAAAAAATAATATAAATAAATACGAAGAATAACAATGTCCAGTAGAACAAAATGAAAGCATTCATTCAAGTTTCTGAAACCCACTGTGCCGCTCATGGTGTTGCCACGTGATGGATAGGGACTGAGGCTGGGGAGGTTTAGAGTTGAGATCTAGGTGCTGGGCTGTTGAATTGCCCAGTGCCTCCCAGAGGCTCCCTAGTGAAGTCACCTGAGGGAGGTTCCCTGCCCACTGCTTGCCGGGTGCCAGGCCCTGTGCTGAGGCTTTTACATTATTATCTCATTTAACCCTCAGAACATCCAGAGGAAATAGGTGCGCCATTTTAGATGAGAGGACTGGAGCCAGAGAGGTTTAGAAACTTGTCTGGAAGGCCCAGCTGCACCTGGCGGAGCCTGTTGAGCTCATCTGTGGGAGCCTGGGCCTTGGACAGCTCGCCTTCCGCCCCACCTGCTCCTCACCTTTACCCGCTACCCTGCACCTTAGGGAGTTCCCTCCGAGGCCGTCTCCTTAGTCACCTGGCCCGTGTGAATCTGATGGGTCAGACTTTTCACCAGCCACAAATAAAAGTATAAGTTTAATCCGTTCAATAGATCAGGTGCTTCAGTAACCTGGAATTGATATAGATGAATGTGGGTGTCATTGAAACTTGGCCGATGTTTGGACTCCAACCAGCAAGTGGATATTTCTCCCTCTATGTGAAGAATGTGAGGAGAAAGGTTGCTGGCCTTGGCTTTGCCTCCCAGTAACTTGTTTCCTTAATGAGAGACATTCATTCTCAGAGAAGTGTTGGAGGGATCTATAGGAACCAGATTCAGCTGGAATTGGTGACTCAAAGACAGAACTCTGTGTGTGTGTGTGTGTGTGTGTGTGTGTGTGTGTGTGTGTGCGCGCGCGCGCGCGCGCGTATACTTTGTCTGGGTTTTGGATGGATACAGCCACCGCATTGTGTAAGAACAGCAGACGGACTCTTAACTAACAGGTAAGTTCGTGTTATGTCTTTGTGAGCTCCTTGCCCTGTAAAAATCTGCTTTGAAGGGCAGAAGCTTTTAGTTAGCTTGTCTGCCAGCAGATTCCTTTAGCAGGTGAAGAAAGGGAAGAATGCACAGTGGTTCAACTTGCTGTGGTGTGTCTCTGTCCCAGACCCTCTGATTTCTTAGAGCTTAGCAGCTTTGCCCCTCTCTCTGTAAATGAGAGACAAACGTAATACCTGCTGTGTTGTTCTGAGACTGGCCCTCGGTGTCCTTTCTCAATCTCCTGCTTTGTTCAGTTGTCACCCTGAGAGTCTGGGTTCCTTCCATCAGTGTTCCTGGCAGCAGTGTTCTCTTTTCTCACAAGGCTGTGGTCTAGATCAGAGTGGGCAGGCTGCAGACATGGATCACCTCCAGCCTACCGCCTGTTTTTATATAGCGCTGGAGACAAGAATAGTTGCTACGTTTTGTTTTGTTTTCAATTTTAGCTTTATTTATTTTTAATTGAAGGATAATTGCTTTACAGTATTGCATGGTTTTCTGCCAAACATCAACATGAATCACCCATAGGTATACATCTGTATGTTTTTGAGTAGCTAAATTTTTAGGGGTTATATAGGTTTGTGTATAATGTCCTCTGTTTTGCTTTTTGACCCATAAAGCCCTGAAGTATATATCTGGACCTCTAAGAAAAAAATTTGCTGACCCTTAGTCTAGACCAGTAACAGCAGCTAACATTTAATGAGCCGTTATGGTCTAAGCACTTAACATGAATTTTCTCATTTAATCTTCATAACCACGATAGGAAACGTGTCCTTTATCAGCTCCTTGTTACAGATGAGGAAACTGAAAGGTTAAGTCCCTTGCCCAAGGTCACACAGCTCAGAAGTTGTTCGTTTGGCCTAAGGGCCGTGCAGCCTGGTGTCAGGGCCTGCATTCCCAGCTGCAGCACTCTGCCTCTAGAATGAGGGCATGTATGTGAGGGACTGAGGAAGAGGAAGTGGGCTTTATGCATATGAGGGGTGATTTCCATTTCGGGAGGTTTCTCGTTTTGTTTTTACTCTTTTAAGTGGTGGCTTGTTTAGAACTGGGTGAAATAGCAAGTAGTACGCTTACTCCTTGGAAGGAAAGTTATGACCACCCTAGACAACATATTAAAAAGCAGAGACGTTACTTTGCCAACAAAGTCCATCTAGTCAAGGCTATGGTTTTTCCAGTGGTCATGTATGGATGGATGCGAGAGTTGGACTGTGAAGAAAGCTGAGCGCCGAAGAATTGATGCTTTTGAACTGTGGTGTTGGAGAAGACTCTTGAGTCCCTTGGACTGCAAGGAGATCCAACCAGTCCATTCTAAAGGAGATCAGCCCTGGGTGTTCATTGGAAGGACTGATGTTGAAGCTCAAACTCCAGTACTTTGGCCACCTGATGCAAAGAGCTGACTCATTTCAAAAGACCCTGATACTGGGAAGGATTGAGGACAGGAGGAGAAGGGGATGACAGAGAATGAGATGGTTGGATGGCATCACCGACTCAATGGACAAGAGTTTGGGTAAACTCCGGGAGTGATGGATAGGGAGGCCTGGCGTGCTGGGAGTTGGTGATGGACAGGGAGGCCTAGCGTGCTGCAGGCCATGGGATCACAGAGAGTCTGACAGACTGAGTAACTGAACTGAAAGTAGCAAGAGGTTTCTTTATTTTTAAACGTCTGTTTATTTGGTTGCACTGGGTCTTAGGTACAGCACGTGGGGTCTGCAGTCTTCATGGCAGCAGGCGGTTCTTGAGTTGCTGCATGTGGGATCTGGTTCCCTGACCAGGGTCACGCCTGGGCCCCCTGCACTGGAAGCTTGGAGTTTTAGCTATTGGACCACCAGGGAAGTCCAAAGAGGTTCTATATAATTGTCCTGTCATAGGCCTCTTTATTGTTGCTGTTCGTTCAGTTGCTCAGTCATGTCTGATTCTTTGTGACTCCATGAACTGCAGCACACCAGGCTTCCCTCTCCATCACCTTTTCCCAGAGTTTGCCCAAACTCATGTCTGTTGAGTCAGTGATGCCATCCAATCCATCTGGTTCTCTGTCTCCTCATGCCTTCAGTCTTTCCCAGCCTCAGGATCTTTCCCAGTGAGTCAGTTCTTTGCCTCAAGTGGCCAGAGTACTGAAGCTTCAGTTTCAGTGTCAGTGCTTTCAATGAGTATTCAGGGTTGATTTCCTTTAGAATTAACATAGGCATCTAACTCTTTACAAATATCGAGTGTATTTTTTTTAAGTGTAGTTGATTTACAATATTAGTTTCAGGGGTACAGCAAAAGGATTTGGTATATTTACAGATTATATTCCATGAAAAGTTATTGCAGGATAATAGCTATACTTGCCTGTGCTGTGAAGTATATCCTAGTTGCTTATTGAGTATGTATTTTTGATACATGACATGAGAATATCGTAATCAGCCCTGTGAAATGCCTGAGACACACATTATCCTGACTGTGTAAGTAGGAAAGCTAAGTCTTAGGTTAAATCATGTGTCAGGTGACGGGGAAAGGAGTGAAGACAGGTACATTTGCCCCAACTTAGAATCTAGAGTTCCACTTTGCTGTGTTAACTGCTGCCAGATTTAGGGTGTCCATAAGTTAAGGCAACTTGAAAATGTGTGCCTGAGAGCTGGGAGATGTGATGAAATTGGCCCCTGCTCTGCTGTCCATCCGTATTTTCAGAAATAGGGGTTTTAGAAATTTCAGCAATTGCTAGACAGTGGGATCTCAGAGACTTCCTCTTAGCTTTCATTCTCTAGGTCCTTTTTTTCCGTGATAAAATCATTTCATTTGACTGCCCAAGGCTAGTGGGAGAGAATTAATTTTCCTCCATGAAGCATAGACAAATTTCTGACTTCTCTGCAAGAGTCAGCGGTGCAGCACCCCCCAATGTTTTTAGGCAGCGAGCCCCTTGAAACACCCCCGGAGCCCCACATGAGTCGAGGGCATGGGGGCATCATGGAACCTGGCCTCCTGGCGTAGAGATCGCTGCTTTCTCCATTTGACCTTCTCTTGCCAAAGGCGTAGCTGGGTCTTCAACCTGTTTTTCGTCTGTCTTCTCCCTCACAGGCTGAAGACACCAAGATGCAGGAGATAATGAGGCTGGCTCATGAGTTTCTTCAGAATTTCTGCGCCGGCAACCAGCAGAATCAGGCTCTGCTCCACAAACACATAAACCTGTTTCTAAACCCAGGGGTAAGACTGGAGGCCTGTCTGGGACTCTGTGCAGGGAGGAGGACCGCGGGGGGTGGAAGCAGGAAGAGAGGAGAACAGCTTGTTCTTTTGCTGTCGTGGCCGCTGGGACTTGTTATGATGCAACCTTCATTCCAACAGGGAACATTCTGATCGGCTCTCAGGAGGACGTAAATAATTCATGGGGAAAACAGGTAGAAGGAGTGAGGAAAAGGTGGTAGATGCAAGATAAATGCATTTTCTCTTAGTAGCATTCCTCATTACGTCAAACTCCAGCTGTAGCAAAGTACCAATTCTCACTGTCCAGCCGCATCCTCCTGAGGTTGTGCATCAAGTTTTCCATGTTTACACAAAACATGATGCATCCGTGTAAAGCATAATTGTGTTACATTTTAATTACATATGTTTTTATATGTTACATATGTGTCATGCTTTTTTTAATAGGAAAATGATCATACACTGTACACATTGTTTTTGTATTTTGCCTTTTTCACTTACACATCTTGGCTATCTTTGTAAGTCAGAGATATACAAATTTTTCTCATTGATTTTCATGACTAAATACTTCCCCAGTGGCTCCGTGGTAAAAGAATCTGCCTGCAGTGCAGGAGACACGGATTTGATCCCTGTGTTGGGAAGAGCCCCCTAAAGGAGGAAATGGTAACCCACTCTGGTATTCTTGCCTGGAGAATCCCATGGACAGAGGAGCCTAAAGTCCATAGGGTCGCACAGAGTTGGGCACGACTGAAGCAACTGAGCACACATGGACAGAATGGCTGTAACTTTTCTGAAACCATTTCCTTATTCATGGACAGTTCGGCAGTGTCTGATTTTTGGCTCATGAGCAGTATTGCAAAGGACAGCCTTGTACATTAACATATGCTCACGTGCACACACACAAACACAAGTAAATACTTGTCCTTACTGCTGGAGCTTTCCAGAAAAAGAACTGCTGCATTGTAGAGTCATATTCCATCTTTATCATGTTAACAAAAAGGCAAAAGATGAAAAGGTTAAAGCCCCGTACCTCACACCAGTCATTAAACCTAATAACTCTGTAAGTCTAGATAAAAAGTAGAAAATGAAGCTTCTGAAGGAAAACATGAAAATATCCTCATGACCTTATGGAAAGGAACTTTTCTCACACTGAATGCAAAGACCACAAGTTATGCAGGAAAATATCAGTAAATCGGACTTAAAAAAAAATTAATGCGGAACTTCCCTGGTGGTCCAGTGATTAAGCCTTCATCTCCCAATGCAGGGGGTGTGGGTTTGGTTCCTGGTCAGGAAGCTATGATCCTATCCACATGCCTCTTGGCCAAAAAACCAATATACATGAGCAACAGAAGCAATACTGTAACAAATTCAATACAGACTTTAAAAATGACCCAAAATAAAAAATCTTTAAAAAACAATTAAGAACTTCTATTCATCAAATGACACTGTAAAGAGTAAGCAAAGACAAGCCACAGAGTATGAGAAAACATTGTTTCTTCAAGTCCAGGAACAACTTTACACCCAGTAGAAGTAACAAACTCCAGAAGGTCCATGAGGAAAATCACAGCCCACTTTTTCAAATGAGCTAAAAACTTTAAAATGGGATGCTCTGCCATAGAGATTATCCAAATAGCAACAAACATCACAAAACCCTCAACATGGTTCATCGTCAGAGAAATGCAAATCAAGGAAGATACTTACAACAAAATATGAAATAAAAAAACTGACACCACTAAGTGTTGGCAAGACTATGGAGTCGTTGTAATGTAGAATGTAAGTTGTTAATCTGTTTCAAAGCTGTTTGGGAGTATCTTCTAAAGCCAAATGTATTTGAACTCTGCAACCCAAGGATTCTACTCCTGGGTATAAAGCCAACAGAAATGGATACATTTCATTCATCAGAAGACATTTAGAAGAATGTTCAGAATGACACCGTTCATCACATATGCCATAAGAATTGTGTCACTGCTTACTCTTAAGACTGTGGTGGTGGTGGTGATTTAGTTGCTAAGTCACTTCCCAAATGCCCATCAACAGTAGAACAGATAAATGCATGTGGTATATTCATGCAATGGAATGTGCGTAGTAGTGACGGTAAACAAGCTAGTAACACATCCAACAATGCGGATGATGCGATTGCAATTTGAACAAAAGGCAGGTAGAAGAGGATGCTTGAGGTTCAAGACTGGGCAAAATAAATCTGTGGTTGTGGAAGTCAAAATAATTGGTAAACGCAGAGAGAGTGGGCCATAAGGGGTCTATTTGGTTTCTTGAGCTGGGTGCTGAGCTTCCCCCTGAAATTCATTCAGCAGAAGCTAACGGTACTGTCCTGTGGTTTTATTACACATGATTGAAAAAGTTGAGTTAACAGGAACACCATCCAGAAGCGAAGATGGAGAAGGATGCTCTCCCACAGGGCTGAATGCCCCTGCCTGTGCTGAGGTAGACTCTTTCTCGCCTTGCCCTTCCTTTGACCCTGTCTCCATGCCCTTGCTCTCACGTCAGATCCTGGAGGCCGTCACGATGCAGCACATCTTCATGAACAACTTCCAGCTGTGCAGCGAGATCAACGAGCGGGTCGTCCAGCACTTCGTTCACTGCATCGAGACTCACGGTCGGAACGTCCAGTACATCAAGTTCTTGCAGACGATTGTCAAGGCTGAGGGGAAGTTCATCAAGAAGTGCCAAGACATGGTCATGGCCGAGGTGACAGCTATGTATTTCTAAATACCTCCATCCGGTGTTCTCAGGGACTTACAAATTATTTAATTTTATTTGTATAACCTGACACTGTGTCCAGGGGCCATTAAAAAAAAAGTAATGTATGTGTGTGCATGCACAAGTGTGTGAGAGCTTAAACTGTAGAAACAGCCAAGAATCGAATCTACTTTTTCATAGCAGTAAATCTATTTTAAGGATCATTGGCTAGGATTCTTCTGAGTAAAACAGCCCAAGAAAATTGAACCAAAATACAGTGAATCGAGGTTAAATGTGAAGAGAATCCTTTGAGCCAAAGAAGTTCTTCTTATGAATTCTATAACTTAAAAAATTATCCACCTAATTAACTAGCTGGGAATATTGTTGTTTGGTGCTTCATGAGAAGCTGGTCAGTAGAATCGGGGCAGAGTCCCCCTTGGGTCTCTGCCAGACATCAGTGCCCATGGATGCTGTCTGTCCCAGGAGGGTCCTCTGCTACCCTCGGGACTTCAGCTTCTCTAGGTGCTTGTTGTCATCTTTCCATCTTTAAAAAATAAATGGAATCTCAAGTAAATCCAGTTAACACTTGGAGTTATGATCTTATCTACATATATGATTTCAGTGAAAGATGGTATAGTGTTGTTAACAGTGTTGGCTTGACCTGGGATACGAATGTCTTCTTTTCCATGTCCCAGGCTGTGTGATTCAGGATTGAGAAACTTACAGGCTAGTTAAGTGAGATAAAGATGACAGTGATGGCTACCATTTATTGTAATTGTTGCTCTAGTTGGTATTGTAAGCTATCGTGGGAACATTCTCAGAGTTCATAAAGGTTAGCTGTTACTAAGTGAATAATATTGACCGTATTTATTTTGACTTCTTTGTCAGCCCCTTTTGGATCTTTCATATTTCATGCAGTGCTGAACAATTTCAACACTTAATTCTTAAGTAGGTTAATGAGAACCTCTTAGTCCCCAGCAGACAAGTTTTGAATAGGAATGCCTTGACTCTTTGAGTGCTGAAAGGAAGATGTATTTTAATTAGAATTGGATTATTTGCGATTGTGAAGAAATAAGGCAGTGTATGAAAGAGCTGTAAGAAAAATACAAGGTGTGAAAAGGAGATGGAAACATTTTTAAAGAGAAAAAAATCATAGCCCAGTTATTAGGGGAAATACAAGGGCAGGCTTGAAATCTGTGTTTTTTTGCTTGATACATGAATGCTGGTATGTAGACTTTCTCTTCCCCTAATAGTGTGTAGGGCTGCTGTGATATTTTTATATCTGCATGAAAATGCTGCTGCTGAATTTTTTAGTTGTTTAGTAATAAAAATGAATGAAGTGTGGATGAGTTCAGTAATATAAATGCAACTGGATTTGAAAGGTAAATGCTGACAGAACATCTCTCTGTGTGAATAGATTTCTTTTTTAACACTTCCCCCATCCCAGCAAGCTTGTGCTATAAACAAGCCTCACTCTCTTACTGATCACAGCTGGTTAACTCAGGAGAGGATGTCCTCGTATTCTACAACGACAGAGCCTCCTTCCAGACCCTGATTCAGATGATGAGATCTGAGCGGGACCGGATGGACGAGAACAGCCCCCTCATGTACCACATCCATCTGGTGGAGCTCTTGGCCGTGTGCACAGAGGGCAAGAACGTTTACACAGAGATCAAGTGCAACTCCCTGCTCCCACTGGATGACATTGTCCGTGTGGTGACCCACGAGGACTGCATCCCCGAGGTGAGCAACTGTGTCCCCAGGGTGGGTGGGCTCTGCTCGTGATTCTCCACATGGTGTGTGTGGGGCTGGGGGTTGCAGCTGGATGGGAGCTGACCTAAGTGGGACCTCACAGCTTTGACTCCCACAGCTCACTTAGCTGTGAGACTTCCGGTGGCCAAAACAGCATCCTCTTAGCCTTGATTTTGTGTGAGAGGAATGACAGGGGAAGTAAATCTTTCTTCTTGTCTCCTTGAGAAAGAACAGGAAACGCTGCCGGGTTTCAGCTCTGGAACCGATCATTTCACCTGTTGAAACAGGAGCATTGAGCTGAACGGACTTCTCAGAAATGAGATGAAGGGTGGCTAGAGAGATAGTTCACAGCAGTGTAAAACTTAATAGGTTTATTCTTTAAAACAAAAACTTGAGATGCAAAAATCATGAATGACAGCTTTAAAATATTCAGGAACTGCAGTAACCAGTAAGAAATGGAAAGTAATCTACCCGTAATAAATACCTGTTAGGTTTTTGAAGTAAATCCTTTAGCTTTTGTTTTCCCTATTCATATACAGTAACTAGTAACAACAAAAAAAAATGGATCATGCAATATATATTTTTTCTTCATGTTTTAAAATATATTAGTTGATATTACTAGTATATATACGCATGCATTTATATGTGTGTGTGGAGAGAGAGAGAGTGTGCGCATGTGTGGGCTTCCTTGGTAGCTTAGCTGCAAAGAACCCGCCTGCAATGCAGGAGCCCGCAGTTCAATTCTTGGATTGGGAAGATCCCCTGGAGAAGGGAGAGGCTCCCCACTCCAGTGTTATTGGGCTTCCCTGGTAGCTCAGACGGTAAGAAATCCACCTGCAATGCAGGAGACCTGGGTCCGATCTCGGTTTGGGAAGATCTGGAGAATGGCATGGCAACCCACTCCAGTATTCTTGCCTGGAGAATCCCACGGACAGAGGAGCCTGGTGGCTACAGTCTATGGCGTTGCCACAAGTCAGACATGACTGAGCACAGCCCAGCATACATTATGTAGTATATATTAAATATATACTGTTTTTAGAGTACTTTTCGGAAAAGTTACTGCATTTTTGCAGGGTGAACACTTAGAAGTGCTATGTCATCCAAGGTGCGTTTCTTTCTTTTGACTTGACAGTGTGAAGTGCCTTCCAGCAGTCTGACCTCAGCGGCCCCTCACCACAGAGTTCTTAACACTCCAAGTCCTCCAAATCCCGCCAGCTTTTATTGTTGTCACGCCCTTTATTATTTATTATTTTTCAGTCTGGCGGGTGTATAGTGATATCTCAGAGTGGTTTTAATTTCTGTCTTCTTGATTACTAAATGAGATTCAGCTCCTTTCCATATATTGTTTTTGACATTTACTATTCCTTTAAGTAAATATCAGATCACATTTTTTGCCCCTTTTTTTCTTGGTATGTCCATCTTACACACAGAGATCTGTAAGAATTCCTTGTGGAGATATGCATTGCAAACAGCTTCTCTCCAACTGTGTCATTTAACTCTTGTAACAGCCATTTCATGAGTACAAATTCTCAACTTTAATGTAGTCAAACCTGTCCATCTTCTGTGGTCCCAGTGTTTTGTTCCATTCTTTACCTGGAAGTCATGAACATTTTCTCTTCCAAAAGCTTTGTTTTCAGATTTCATCTTGGTAAATTTTGACCATCAAAAAGCCATAGAAATTCAGTGGTCAAGAGAAAGTGGAATGGCCATATTGGTCTGTCCTTGTCATTGTTAATTTGAGGAAACTAGTCAGTCCCACACGTACTATGAATAAGTTGATTTTTACAGAACAATCTGTTTCTCTTTTTCAGGTTAAAATTGCCTACATTAACTTCCTGAATCACTGCTATGTGGATACGGAAGTGGAAATGAAGGAGATTTATACCAGCAATCACATGTGGAAATTGTTTGAGAACTTCCTTTCGACATCTGCAGGGTAAGGCTTCTGGAACTAAGGAAACGGGAAGGGGTATGTGTCACGTCATTACAACTTGCTAGTTGGTGGCACAAGGAGGTAGCTGGCTCTTTTACCACGTCTTATTTCTTTTGATCTTTTACTTCTAGCTTGAAAATAGATTTTATTCGTCAAGCTTCAGGGAGGGTAGGTTATTTCTTGTTTTCATTTCATCCATTATGGATTGATTTGGGAATGATAATCTGGGACATATTAAAATCAGATATATAAAGTTTTGTCTTTTTTGACAATGAATCTCTCCTCAAAGGACACCTTCCTGACTGTGAGCATTTATCTCCTAAGATCTGGTGTCAAGGATCCTTCAGATCACATCGCTTTCCCACCTATTGCTTTCCTGACCCAGCCTTCGGGGTGGCTTCAGTAGTCTTGATTTGGTTTTGCAGTGAACTCAATATTTGTTTGAAAGCCATGGGACCACACTCTCACAAGGCATATCATGGATTTAATAGGAGTTGTGTGGTGGTCAGGTTGGGGGAAAGTAACTCAGTCCTTCACAGAATAATTGTGAAATGAATCCCAATTTCAGAAACATTATGATGCTAAAAAGGAAAAAAAAAGAAGTGCATTGTAGAATCATAGAATGTGGCATTTTCTCCTGATTGTACAGTTAGCAGTATAAAACAAGGAACCTACAAGAACTTAATTTCCTTCTAATCAAGGCCTGTGTTTAATAACACCCTAGTGTTGGCATCACAGACATATATTGTTGTTTAGCAGCCCAGTCATGTCTGACTGTTGCAACCCCATGGACTGCAGCATGCTAGGCCTCCTTGTCCCTCAGCCTCTCCTGAAGTTTGCCCAAGTTCATGTCCATTGCGTCAGTGATGCCATCCAGGCATCTCATCCTCTGACACCTTCTTCTCCTTTTGCCCTTGATCTTTCCCAGCATCAGGGACTTTTCCAGTGAGTTGGCAGATCGCATCAAGTGACCAAAATACTGGAGCTTCAGCATCAGTCCTTCCAATGATATCAGGGTTGATCTATATATATATATAGTTTAAATATGTATATATTTTAATCTCAAGCTCTTCCTAGTCTTTTAATCTCATAAATCTGGGGGTTTGGCTTGAAATGGAAATCCTGCTTTGCTTCTTTAAATCAGGACTCAACAAAGTTTTCTGTAAAGACCCAGATAGTAAACATGTTTGGCTTTGCAGGCCGTGTGGTCTCTGTCATAGCTACTCAGCTCTGCTCTGGTGGTGTGAGAGTGACCACAGTGGCTTGTAAACAGATGGGCATGGCTGGGTGCCAGTAAAACTTCATTTATAAAAACAGCCACCAGCCTTAACTGGGCTCATCCCTGCCTTAAGTTGTTCAAAAATGCTTTAAAATTCATTGCTAACTTCACTTCTAGATGTGTCTACCAGTTGCTCATCACTGGACTCAGAACATGACAGTTTATAAAATTTGCTGGTTTTACCCTTTGTAATTTTTAAAATTATGTATATGACTTTATATCTCAAATTAGAGGGCTAATGAGTTTGGTAATAAAATGGATGTTAAATATTTGGGGAGAATTCCTCGGAAGTCTAGTGGTTAGAGCTCTTGCTGCCAAGGGCCCAGGTTCAGTCCTTGGTTGGGGAACTGAAATCTCGCAAGCTGCCTGTTGTGGTCAAAAAAATAAAAAAATGAATTTCTTAAACGTGAAATCTAAATGTGAAATCATATTCTAAGCAGCAAAATTATCTGGAGTCCAGGTGAAACCTGAAGTCTCCCTTCAGCCCTAAACTTACACAGATAGCTATTCTGAGTCGAGCCCACTATTTTCAGCAGTACTGTGGCTCAGTAGAGTTTTCACTGAATGGAAAGGAGTGTTGTAGGTTTGGAGAATATCATGCCCAATGGACCTCAGTGGTAATACTTGATTAAGTATCTTGATGATACGCATTAGTTACCTATGACCTAGGGTCACACAGAGTCGGACACGACTGAAACGACTTAGCAGAAAAGATGAATGACTTAAGCACTTTACTTTCAGGGCACCTAGAGGCACTGTAGGTATTAAGCCTATTAGTGCCTTTGGGGGCTTTAGATTGGCCACAAGTTGGTAGGAATTAGGAAGTGATGGCCTTGTAGGTCCCATGCCAACTTTAATGTTTTATAATTCTTTACCATGATATCCAAGCTAATCTGTTTCTCTTTTACCATGATTCTTTTTTTTAAATCACTGTTCTCTTTTATTTATTCATTTATTTTTATTTTTTGGTGGCACTACACATGGCATATGGAATTTTAGTTCCTCTACCAGGGATCAAACCCATGCTCCGTGCATTGGAACCATGGAGTTTTAACCCCTGGGCCACCAAGGAAGGCCCTAATTGTTCTCTCTTAGGAGGAATACTGACTTGTAGGCTTTTGCCTTTCCTTTGTTAAGGGTAATTATCAGAAATAGTCATAGAGTTCTTAATTTTACAAGGAACTTGCAGGTTTTGGTACAAGGTCTAAAGCACTGACTTGTCCTCTAGGCCTGTAACAACACAAGCGACAGGAAACACGCAGACTCGGTTCTGGAGAAGTACGTCACTGAAATTGTCATGAGCATCGTCACCACGTTCTTCAGCTCTCCCTTCTCAGACCAGAGCACGACGCTGCAGGTAAGAAATATGAACAGAGATGCAGATTCCCAGGAGATCCTCGGCAGACGGACTTGGTGCTGATTCTGGAGTGCGTGGCTGTGGCCGAGCCAGCACTCCGCAAAGCATTAATAACAGATGCTTTTCTCTTCGTGGAGAATGGTTTTTACAGGAATTGCGTGATAATGAAGTACCTGAGAATGTTTTTCTGTATCAGGTGGTTCTATGGCGGTTGATTTTTTTCCTGAAAATGACTTCTTTTTTTCTCCCTCTTTAATCTTGTTGATTTCTTACCCCCAACCTTAGAAAGACAAGCAGCTTTCAAATGAGTGGTAGCATGTTAACACTTAAAAAAACAATTATGTATATTTTTATTTTTGGCCACACTGGGTCTTGGTTGTTACACGTGGGCTTTCTTTAGTTGCCGTGCCCGGGCTGCTATGGTGAGGGGGCTTCAGTAGGTGCATGCATGGGCTCGGTGGGTGCGGCTCCTGGGCTCTAGAGCACAGGCTCAGTCGTTGGGTGCACAGGCTTAGTGATTCTGTGGCATGTGGGATCTTAGCAGACCTGGGAGGGAACCCATATCCCCTGCACCGGCAGGTAGGTTCTTCACCACTGGACCACTAGAAAAGTCCAACACTTAACAAAACATGTCTGGGAATCTCCATTATAACCCCACATGTGTACCTACAGTTCATCAGAAGGGGTTACATGGCCAGCGGGAATGAGACGTCCTTGAGCCTTGATACTGCAGCTACCACATTCCACCAGCGGCAGCACGTGCTGACCACTGGCGCCTCCTGGAGTTGTGCAGCAGCCTTGCAGCCTGTTTGTCAGTGTACTTAAGAGTTTCAAACATGTGAATCCCTGGACCTGAGAGATGTTTTCATTATTCTTGGAAAAGTCGTGCTCCTTTATAAAACTGAGGTCTGGGTCATTGGCTGTGGGAGTCTTACTGCGGGTCTGTGTTCACAGCCTGCAGGATGAAAATAGGCCTTGGTCTCCAGTGCCCAGAAGAGCAGTAGCAACCATCCTCCTCGTGTGTGTAGATGGAGGCTGCCCCAGGGTTGATGCATGGCCCTGGCTCGTTGAATTGTAGACAGATAATCTTAATTAAGGTAAATTCTCCAAGAGAAGAGTGATTCACGGTCAGTATGATATCACTGGTATATTTAGTAGATACTGCTATTCTGTTATTCATGCAGAGGAGTTCATATTAATTTAGCACTCATGGTATTATCCCCATTTTGCAGGTGAACCAATTGAGGCTCAGGGGATTAAATTACGATCCTCAACCATGGTCATCACTGCTCACTGCAAAACCGTAATTTCAACCCAGATCTGTCTGACTCTAAAACTTGAATTCTAGAATTTTTAGTGAGAGATGTTTTCTTAGGAACTGTTGGTAACCTTCTATTTATTTTAGCTTATCTTCTAGCCTTTGGTTATCTCTAAAGTATCATAAAGTTAGAATACCACCTTTAGAATGTCTGTGCATGGTTTTTGTGTCATTGGGGAATAAGAACTTGTTAGATCCCAAGCACATGAGTTGTTAGAGGCCAAAATGTGGGCCTTACCAAGAACCATTCTACTCAGAGCCAAATGCTTTGGTCAATCAGGATGAACTTGCTTCTCTTGTAATTGAAAGTGACCATTGCTGTGAGGCAATTCCCATTCTCCTAGAGACTGTGAAACAGTGTTGCAAAAGCAAATGCCAACGTCAGCCAGTCAGAGCAATTGGAAACCTTTGAAACTCCCAATATTTTGGCCACCTCATGCCAAGAGCTGACTCATTGGAAAAGACCCTGCTGCCAGGAGGGATTAGGGGCAGGAGGAGAAGGGGGCAACAGAGGATGAGATGGCTGGATGGCATCACTGACTTGATGTTTGTGAGTTTGGTGAACTCCAGGAGTTGTGATGGACAGGGAGGTCTGGTGTGCTGCAATTCATGGGATCGCAAAGAGTCAGACACAACTGAGCGACTGAACTGAACTGAAACAGGAATTTGTGTTTTGGGTTTTTGACTTGGTCTCCGCTCTCTCCTTCCATTGCCCTTGCTCTGAAACCACATTTAACCCAATTATTAGGCAGGAGTGGCCAGAGAAATCAACTTCAGCCTTTTATGTCTGGAGCGAGGCCCTGGTTATCCAAGTATAATTAAAATACATAGTCCAAGCTGGCTTTCTAGAATAATTATTTTGAAGCAATACTGTTTTCAAAGCTGTACTCACCTGTCTTATAACAGGAATTTGTGTTTTGGGTTTTTGACTTGGTCTCCGCTCTCTCCTTCCATTGCCCTTGCTCTGAAACCACATTTAACCCAATTATTAGGCAGGAGTGGCCAGAGAAATCAACTTCAGCCTTTTATGTCTGGAGCGAGGCCCTGGTTATCCAAGTATAATTAAAATACATAGTCCAAGCTGGCTTTCTAGAATAATTATTTTGAAGCAATACTGTTTTCAAAGCTGTACTCACCTGTCTTATTTATCTGCTGAAAAGCCTGCCTCCTGTTTCCTCAGCTAGATTTGTACCTGCGTCCTTCCTTCCTCCCATGGTTTGTTATCTTCCCTTCCTTCCTTAGCCTGTGTTTCTGGGGAGGGAAATGGTGGACTTGGGGTTTTGTTGCATTTAAGGAACCAGTGGAATGTCCAAGGGGTGGCTGGAAATGTGGGTGCTGGGAGGAACGACAGAATTTGAAGCCTTTTGGAGCTTCCTGGGTGGCACTTTGGAAAAGAATCTACCTGCCAGTGCAGTAGACGTGAGTTCCATCTCTGCTCTGGGAAGATCCCACTTGCTGCGGAGCAACTAAGCCATGCACCACGACTGCTGAGCCTGGGAGCTGCAGCTACGAAGCCCATACACCCTGGAGCCTGCGCTCCGCAACGGGAGAAGCCGCCCCACCTGCCGCAACTCGAGAAAGCTCGGGCAGTGACAGGAAACCAGCACAGCCAGAAATAAGTAAAGTTATTTTTTTAAAAAAATCTTTGGAGGCTTTTAAAGCAGGACAGAGTTGGGTTCCAGTCCTTCCCAGTTCTGTGAACTTGGGGAGATCTCAGAGCTTCAGAATGCTTTTCTTACATGTTAAACAAGGTTATAGTATGACTGGGATGATGACCCAGTATGACCTGCGGATGACCAGGAGAAATAATGTTTATGAATAGCTAGCACAATGCCTGGTACACAGTAGTTGCTTAGCAACTGGCAGCTTGTACTATGCCCTGCTAGACTGCAGGCTACAAGGGAGTGGGGTGAGGGGGTCAGAGATGTGTCTCACATGCTGTTCTATGCTGAGCACCGTGCCTGGCCCCTGGGAGGTGCTCGTTGGTGAGTGAGCAAATGAATTGTGTAGACTCAGGAGAAGGGAACTCTGAAGTCCAAGTATAAATGCTTGCTAGTTGATGTCTTGGCAGGAAAAAGAGGTAGGCTAGAAAGGACCTGGGCAGAGCACAGATAATTAAGGACAGATTATACAATAGGCCAGAGGGAGATTAAAGGGTTATCTTGGCCTCAGGATGGAATTCATGAGTAAAACAGAGCCTTGAGAGCTAAACAGGGGAGAATCTCAGGCAGAAGGTGCTGGACAGCCATGTTCATTAGCCCAAGAGGTTGTGAGAGCTGTACCCCCAGACTGGCCATTAAAATAGGAAATTAGGAATCAGTTGCTCTGGCCAGTTGACTCATCTTTTGCTTATTCAAGTGCCAGGTGGGAACAGAGCAGATGCTCAATAAATGTTGGCTCAATTGAATCATTTAGTTGAGGGATTCTTTTTCCTTTAAGTTAGGCTGTTGAGTCCCCATCTCAAGTTCCATCAGAGGGGACCAAGAACTACAGGTCCAAGGCGGCCTCATCAGCTGGTACATCCTCCCCAGCTCCCTCAGCCCCAGCACAGTCCAGCCTTGGGACCCAAGCTGCTCAGGCTCGAGGGATGTGACTGCAGCCCGGGTCACTGCGGTTGACGGGTGCGGAGTAGGGCTTATTTCATTCCTTTTTATTGTTTCTGTTGGAGAGCAGCTGATATGCTGTGTTGCGCGTGTTTGAGTTCTGCAGCAACTTGATTCACTTACATCCTTAGCTCTTCTTTTTCAGATTCTTCTCCCACGTAGGTTATTACAGAGTGTTGAGTAGAGTTCCCGATGCTTCCAGTAGGTCCTCCTTGATCATCAGTTTTATGAATATCACTGTGTTTATGTTAATCCCAACCTCCTAATTTCTCCTTACCCCTTGCCCAGCTTTCCCCTCATTAACTCTGTTTCCTGTCTGTGAGTCTCGTTTTGATTTGAACATTGGTTCACTGTGATCAGTTTTTAAATGGGATGTGTAAGTGACATCTGATGTTTGTCTTGCTCTGTCTGACTTTTTGGACCTGCTGTGATCATCTCACAGTCCAGTCTTGTTGCTGCAGATGGCGTGGTTTTCTCCTGATTTCTGCCTGAGTCTTAATCCATCGGGTGTATGTAGCATATCCTCATCCACTCATCTGCGGATGGTCATTTCAGCGTTCCCATGCCTTGGCTATTGTAATAGTGCCACAAACATTGTTGGGGTGCCTGTGTCTTTTGGAAGGATGGTTTTTCTCTGAAGACACACCCACCCAGGAGTGAAATCTTGGAATTTCATGGGAGCCCTATTTTTTTTTTTTGGATGGGATTTCTATACTGTTCCTCATAGTGACTGTTACCAGTATATATTTCCACCAACAGGGTAGTAAGTTCCCTTTTCTTCGGGCCCTTTCTAGCATTTGTTCTGTGTAGACTTTTTAATGACTGTTGCTTGAAAATAACCTCCTCATCATTTTGATTTGCATTTCTCTAATCATTAGGGCATCTGGTCCCATCACATGGGAAATAGATGGGGAAACAGTGAAAACAGTGTCAGACTTTATCTTTTGGGGCTCCAGAATCACTGCAGATGGTGACTGCAGCCATGAAATTAAAAGATGCTTACACCTTGGAAGATAAGTTATGACCAAACTAGATAGCGTATTGAAAAGCAGAGACATCACTTTGCCAACAAAGGTCCCTTTAGTCGAGGTTATGGTTTTTCCTGTGGTCATGTATGGATGTGAGAGTTGAACTGTGAAGAAAGCTGAGTGCTGAAGAGTTGATGCTTTTGAGCTGTGGTGTTGGAGAAGACTCTTGAGAGTCCCTTGGACTGCAAGGAGATCCAACCAGTCCATTCTGAAGGAGATCAGTCCTGAATATTCATTGGAGGGAATGATGCTAAAGCTGAAATTCCAATACTTTGGCCACCTCATGTGAAGAGTTGACTCATGGGAAAAGACTCTGATGCTGGGAGAGATTGGGGGCAGGAGGAGAAGGGGACGACAGAGGATGAGATGGCTGGATGGCATCACCGACTCGATGGATGTGAGTTTGAGTGAACTCCGGGAGTTGGTGATGGACAGGGAGGCCTGGTGTGCTGCGATTCATGAGGTCGCAAAGAGTCGGACATGACTGAGTAACTGAACTGAATCATTAGGGATGCTGAACGTGTTTTCTTGGGAGTTTTCTTTTTAAAGAATTTGAGGATAATTTAGCACTTGAAATTGGCTTCTGAGAGTCAGCCCTGTTTTGAATTCACCTTCAGTCACTTCCCACAGAGCTTTTCTTCCTCGCAGGGTTCTGAAGTGCCCAAATTGAAGGGTTTTCAAGTTGTAGTTGTGGGAAGCGTCCACAAGGCGGCAGCACTTCTTCATTCCCCATTGATGTAACTTGGGTAACCAGAGCCTTAGAGAAAGTCATGTTTCTGGGTTGTAAATTAGAGTGAAAATTGCCCGAACAGACACCCAAAGGCTTGTATCTCATTACCTTTCCCCACTTACCCTTGCCCACCACCCCCAAACAAATCCCAAGCCCTGCAGGAGTGCCATGCTGAGGGTGCTGTAGATAGATGGCAGGTAGGTGGGGCAGTCCAAAGGAAGAAGGCTGGAAGCGGGAACCCCACCACTAGGGTCCTGGAGACCAGGCGAGTCTGCAGAGGTCTTCCTGCCCAGCAGGTCCACCGTCCTTTGCAAGCACTGGGTTTGACTTAGGTCTAAGAGGGCCAGCCTGGATCTGGGGATGGTGGTTCCATCCTGGGGGGCCCAGGCACTGCAGGTCCAAGGGAGTCTCTTGGCTGGTACGTCCTCCCCACTTCCCTCAGCCCCAGCACAGTCCAGCCTTGTTACCCTAGCCTGCTCAGGCTCCAGGGATGTTCCACCATTTCTTTCTTTCCAGGGATGGGATAGGCATTTCTTTCTTTTTCGTTTCTTTCAATTTTTTTTTGCTGTGTAGTTTTTATGGGCTTCCCAAGTGGCACTAGTGGCAAAGAATCTGCAAATACTGGTGACATAAGAGATGGGGTTCAGTCCCTGGGCGGGGAAGATCCCATCGAGGGATAGTTTATATACATTGTTGCACTTGTGTTTGTTGAATTTGATTCACTTGTATATATCCACATATCTGCTTTTTAGACTCTTGTTTATGTTAGAGTGCTAAGTGGCGTGGAGTTCTCTGTGATAGGTCCTTGTTGATGTCTATTTTATTAAAGTATGTTTATATTACTGTGTATATGGCATGGCATATTAACGTGCCAACCTGATTTATCCTTCACCCCCTCCCTTTATCTCTGGTAATGATCAGATTTTTTAAAAAGTCTTCAAATCTGTTTATCAAGTGGTTCATATGAGTCAAATTTTAGGTTCCATCTCTAAGTGATATTTTATGATATTTGTCTTTCTCTCTCTCAGTATTATCTCTAGGATCATCCATGTTGCTGCAGATGGCATTATTTCATTGTGTGGGTGTGTTTTTAATGCCTGAGTCATATTCCATTGTCCGTATGGACCACACCTCCTGTGTCTATTCACCTGTCACTGGAGATTTTGGTGGCGTCCTTGTCCTGACTATTGTAAATAGGATTGTAGTGAAAGTTGGGGTGCTTGTGTCTTTCTGAGTTAAGGTTTTCTTTGGAAACATGCCTAGTAGTGGGATTGCTGGATCATTTGGTAGCTCTGTTATTTTAGGATTCTCCTTGTTGTTCTTTGTAGTAGCTGTACAAATTTCTGTTCTGGAGAACAGCATAGGAGGGCATCATTTTCTCCATGCCTTGTCCAGCATCTATCCTTTGAAGACTTTTTGAGGATGACCATTCTGAGTGGTGTGGGGTGATACCTTAATGTGATTTGATTTGCATTTCTCTTAATAATTCATGAAGTTGAGCATCTTTTCGAGTGTTTTTGCTTTCTTTAAACACTGTAAGATTTACCTCTTGAAATAAGGTTCTGGAAAATCTGTCGTTTTTAAAGTTATTTTTCGATGACGTACACCAAGGTATTTCTTGAAGTCAGATGTCATTTATAGCCCCGCAGGGCTTGAATAAGTCAATGCTCATCCGCACTCCTTTTAAAGTTGTTATGAGAAATGGCCACAAGGCGGCAGCATTTCTTTGTGCCCAACAGGCCTTGTGTCTATTGGTGCCCATCAGCACACGTTTAAAAGTTGTTGTTGTGAGAAATGGCCACAAGGCGGTAGCATTTCTTCATGCCCAACGGGGCTTCCTTGGGCAAGCAGAGCCTTAGCAAGAGTGAGGTTCGTGGCTTGTAAATTAGACACAGGAGCCTGTGTCTCCTTCTTTCCGCATATTTTTCACCTCCCGGACAAATCCCAGCTCTTGCAACACCGCTGTCCTGAGAGTTCTGTCTTCCGTGGGTAGGGTGACTCTAAGGATGGAGTCTGGAGGTGGCAGCCCCACCTGGAGACTGGGGAACTGTTCCAAACTCATCCAGCCCAAGGGATCTGACTTCCTTTGGGTACACCAAGCTTTGTTTGGCTATAGGTGGGCCTACCTGGATCTGGAGTTGGGGGGAGCTGGGCACCACTCTGGTCTTGAGGGGAGGGTTCACTTGCTGCCACTTCCTCCCCAGCTGCCTCAGCCTCAGGACAGTCCAGCCTCGAGACCCGAGGCTGCCCAGGCTCCAAGATGTGACACCAGCTGGGGTCACCAAGACCTGGCATCCCCTCAGGAATGCTGTGCTCTCCCCTCAGCAGATAGACATTTGTTTGCTGCTTCTGTTTTTCTTCTTTTTATTAAAATTTCACTTTTGTTTTATATTGGAGTATATTTGATCATTTGTTTCAGATGTACAGCAAAGTGATTCAGTTATCCATATACACTGTCTATTCTTTTCCAGGTTCTTTTCCATTGTTGGTTTCTATAAGATATTGAATATATTTCCCTGGGCTATACACTAAGTCCTTGCTGGTTATCTATTTTATATATAGTAGCATGCATATTTTAATCACAAACTCCTAATTTATCCCTCTCCCCTTTGGTAACTGCAAGTGTGTTTTCTGTCTGTAAGTCTACTTACATTTTGTAAATAAATTCAGTTGTGTCTTTTTTTTAGACTCCACATATACACGATCTCATAACCCATTTTAATTTCCTACAGTAATCTTCCTTTGCCCCTAGCACTTTACACTTGTTTTCCTTTCATCTAAGAAACTGCTGTAGTATATTTTCGTACTTATTTCTTTGCTATATTAAGTCCTCCTATGTTTCAGAGGAGATATGCAAGTACATCCTCCTACAAACTGCAGACCAGTGGCGTAGTATACCGTCCACGGTGACCTTTACCATGCAGGTCTAAAGCTACCTGATGCAGATAACTTCAGATGAAGTCCAGAATTACAGTTTGCACATGCCTTCAGGCAGTCAGTGTCAGATTGCTGAAGTCGTTGTTTGACTTCTTTTAAAATGAGTACAAATTTATACTATCATGGAAAGGGATAGATCTTCCTCTGCAGTTAACTTGCAAGCACTCACCTGTGGCAGAGGAACACACTTGCATAGTCCTCATGAGAAGTGTGCTCTCCTTTTATCATTGGAGACACTGCATGAAATAAACAAGGAGTATTCTAGGTGAGATCCACTTACCAGTTTATCAAGGCTGATTAAAAAATATGGGTTTACTCACATAACATCTGAAAAGAACTCCGAGAGTTTGTCAGCCTCAATCTTTGTATTTTATGTATTGCAAGAAGTTAAAGGTCAGAGAAGTCAAGTGACTTGCCTACAGTCGCACAGCCAGCTGGTAACGAGACAAGAATACCAGCGTTGAGGCTGTGATTCCCCTGCTCCGTCCAGTGGTCAGACTTAGCATCACGTTTGTGCATTGTCTTAAAATGCATCTGACTTGGTCTCCGTTGGCTCGGCCACTTCTGGAACCCTGTTCATCACCGGCCACCCCCTCCCACTCTTGCCTGAGGGTCTGTGAACCTGTGGTTCAGGGCAGTGTCTGCTTCTGACCAGTGTCTGGGTCACTCACAAATAAATGCCTCCTCACGGCCGCCTCCTTGTCCTCTTTCTTGCAGACTCGCCAGCCCGTCTTCGTGCAGCTGCTGCAAGGTGTGTTCCGGGTTTACCACTGCAACTGGCTCATGCCGAGCCAGAAGGCCTCGGTGGAGAGCTGCATCCGGGTGCTCTCTGATGTAGGTAAGACTCCGCCTCGGTCTGGATTTCACTTGGTGGAAACAGGCCACCCACAGTGATCGAGGCCACCCTGGACAGACAGCAGCAGCTCCATAGCTCTGCGGAGCTCCCTCACACCAGAGGCCGCAGACCCAGGGCTGGAACCAGTCTTCCTGATTGTTAAACCTCCCTTTCATCTCTCCAAGCCAGCACCTCCCAAAGTTCAGAGCCAGCAAGTCCCAAAGAAAGGTAGGCTTTGAAAAGCCAGATTGCATGGTTAAATGTTAGGCAGGTCTTGGCGAATTCCAGCGTGCTCAAGTGCGTTCAGGGGCCTGGGAAGCCCCTCGTTCAAGAAATTCATCTCTTGAATCCGGTAAACATAGTTGACCATATGGGAACTTTGTTTTCGAGCAAAGCGCATGTCCACCCCTGGGGAACATTTTGTCAGAGATGGCGATCTGCTTCCTCCCGCCTCTCGGTGATAAAACTTCTCCATCCCCTGCCCTCTCCCCTCCTGCTCCGCATCGCCCCTTGTCGGCAGCTTTGAAAGGAAGTTATGACCATTGCTTCACCCTGATTTTGTCGGTCTCTGTTCTGTTGCCCTGTTCCGCCCCTTCCCATAAATTCTATGAAAAGGTAAAGCCTTCCTTCCTACACTGAGAAGGGCTATCCGCCTCTAGTAGCTTTTTAGCCCCTGAAGGCACCGGAGAAGATGAGGAGGGCTCTCAGCGCTGTTGAGCAGTTGTGTTCCATTGGGCAGGTTGCCCGATCGCAGTCTTCCCCGCCTAATTCCCTTTATATGCGTATGGCAAGCTGTCGTGTCTTTTTATTATTTGCGTGGCACCATTTCACAATAAGAGATTAAGCTTTTGAAAGGGTGTACGTTATTACAGGTTCATGATGTGACAGAATAGGGCTCTGATCACCCTGAATTCTGCCCATATGTGATGGTGCCTCTTGAGGTTGCTGGTTAAAAGTGGGGCGAGTTGCTGAGTTGGCTAGCTCAGTGATCATCAGAGAGAGGAAATGTTTTAACAGTCTTGGCAGTGATGAGAAAAGGCAAGGAGCGTTGGTGTTTGTGAGACAGTGGACCATGAAACTGCACAGCCCGTGCACCCCAGCACTTTGGCGCTTCTGCTGGCATGGAGCTTTGAAGACAGGCAAGAGTTGTCTTTTTGTTTTTAATGTTGTTGGATCTCCCAGAAAGAAAGAAGGATTGTTCGTCTGGTTATCTAACTTAATTTTTAAATTAACTTTTTATTTGGCGATAAATTTAGACTTTTAAGAACATTGCCAGGATAACATAGAGTTCCCAATACACCCTTCAGCCAGTTTCCCCCGATGTCTGCCTCTTACGTTACCAGCTGTGTTTGTCAAAACTAAGAAACTGAGATTGGCCTATTGCTGTGAACGAAACTTCCAGAGTAGGTTTCAGCCCTTCTCCCGCTGATGCCGTTTTTCTGTCCTCAGTGCCGTGCAGGTCACCACATTATGTTTAGTTGTCTCTGATCTGTGACAGTTACCACGTCTATGTGCTTGGTCACGTCCAATTCTGCGACCCCATGGGGTGTAGCCCGCCAGGCTCCCCATCCATGGGATTCTCCAGGCAAGAATACTGGAGTGGGTCCAGACCTTCCTTATTTTCTGTGGCCTTGACTATCCTCCGATGTCCTAGTCAAGTATCTGTAGAATGTTCCCCCTTTGTGGAGTTAACTAGTTTTCTCATGATGAGACCGGAGTTGCCCTTTTTTTGAAGGAGGTTAAAAGGAAAACAACAGCTTGTCTGGACAGAATAGCTTATGTCCTAGTAGATGTTGTCTTCTGTACCATGTTTGGCTTAAAACAGCATTTTGTAGATGGTTGAAAGAATACAAAACGAGGGAATTTTTCAAAAAGTAGATTACTGGTTAGATGAGTTCCCTGTCCTGATAATTCTTAAAATGTATAGATATATCTGAGTCTCTAAGAAGCCATTCATTGAAGAAGCCCATTGGACCTGCCTGAGGCATATGCCCTCGGAGCATGTAACTTTCCTCACAGCTGCTGGCCTCAGAATTCACGTTGGAAAACCCGACCTAACAGAGAGTGAGGTTCAGCTGAACTGTGCATCCACGCTAAGTTGTAGGCATGGACACGCCTGCCTGTGGGATGATGGGGGTAGTTTGTGTTTCGGGGGATCTCTCATCACAGCTGTGGGCTCACAAGCCCCCTCTCTCCTGTGCAGCCAAGAGCCGGGCCATTGCCATCCCCGTGGACTTGGACAGTCAGGTCAACAACCTCTTCCTCAAGTCCCACAACCTCGTGCAGAAAACTGCCATGAACTGGCGGCTGACGGCCCGCAACGCCGCGCGCAGAGACTCTGTCCTGGCAGCTTCTAGGGACTACCGGAACATCATTGAGAGACTGCAGGTATGCCCAGCGCTGATGGAAGCGACCCGTAACCCAGCCCAGGGCGGCTCCCCACACTGGAGGGCTTCCTTGAGCCAGGGAAAATCCAGGATTGGCCCCAGGGGGATATCTATGTGATGAGTGGGAAGTCAAATGCAGATATGTGTGTTGGGCCAGGAGGGCAAAGCTCCGCGGGACCCAAAACAACTCCCGACAAAGTCATAATCTTCAGAGGATGTTCATGTATTTACAACTCTCTTTTTCAAGAAGTCCCTTGTCACTTACCAGGAAGGAGTAAATCCCTGTTAGAAGAGGATGCTTAGAATAAGAGTGTAATAGCTCCTATTTTTTTCCCATCATCTTGGGATTTTGGCCTCTTGAATCAGTAGGTGAACAAGTGTAATCGTAACTGAGAGAGGAGTTTTCTATCAAATGAGCCAAATGAAAATAAAAATGTTACTAAATTCTAGCTAGATTCTACTGTTTATTTAGTGCCTACAAAGAGACGTGCTCTTTTTTTGTTAAGAGGGAGACTAGCGAGGATGAAATCATGTGAAACATTTAAACACACTCCGTAGTATTAACATCTTCCTTTGAACAAGCACCTCAGGTGATTTCCTCACAGATGACACATGGACCATGGTTAGGGAATCACAGATCCTTCAGATGAGCTTAGTGCCATGATGCAGAGTGTGATCTCAAGCCAGTGCCCGATCATGGCTCCGCTGCTTGGAAATGCGTGACTTTAGGGAGTTACTTAATTTATCCGATTTCCTAACTTGTAAAATCATTTAATAGTAACACCTACGTCGTGGGGTTGATACGAAGATTAGGAGACTCGAGACGTTCCGATCACTTGTGCCTGCCTAAGAAATGACAGCAGCGATTATTTTTTTCTTTGACTCTTCTGGAGGTTCCTGGGCTCAGCGAGGTGTCTCTTGCTCAAGCTCATTCATGCAGTTGCAGTCCGACGGTGGTTGTGTTTGGACTCACCTTGAAATTGCACTCATTCACACGTTTGGCAGTTGATACTGATTGTTAGATGGGACCTCAGCTCTTGCCTAAAATATCTACACGGAGCCTTCCTGTAGCGGATGGGCTTCCTCACAACATGGCAGCCAGGTCCCAAGATAAGTCTGGAGAGAGAGATAAGCAAAAGCTATATTGCTCTAGTGACCTGGCTTCAGAAATCCCATCGCATCGTTTCTCTCATATTCTTTGGTTCCAGACAGTGACGTATGTCCACTTAGGTTCAAGGGGAGAGGACATAGACCACCGTTTGATAAAGAAGAGCTTGCAAAATCATTTATACTGCGGTGTTTGTGCAGCAATGGAAAATGTAATACACTTGAAGCACAAAGAGCAGAACCTGACATGTAGTGAGCCAGGTCATCATCAGTGATCACTGATCAGTGACCTGCTCTTCTTCTTAATATTATTATGGTTATTTATCCTTATGACCATAATAATTAGCATTAACAAGTGAAGTAAATGAATCTCGAAGGGTGATACAAGTTACCTAAAGAAAAAAGAGTTCATTGATGCATTCAGCAGCCCCACCCTAGGCACAGGGGATACAGCAACCAAAGCCAGAAATAATCTTGACCTTCACAGAGTCTCCAGTGTTGGAAGGGAGAGAAACAATGAGCAAATCACACAGATAAAAGTAGAATGGTAAGAGAGACAGACACTGCAGAGGAGTGAGCAGTGCTATGAAAAATACTGATGAGAAAGCCCAGCTTGCCTGGAGCTGGGGGTGGAGGTCAACAAAGGCTTGCTGGGGAAGGAACATTGGAACCAAGACCAGGGGACAGGGGGACTGACTTAGGGAAGGGAGGGGAAGAGCTTGTGAGGAGACCATTGCACAGGGGAGAATACGGCAGAGGCCTCAGGAAGGCTAGCTTGGCTGGAGCCCCCAGAGCTGGGGCGATGGGCCGGGCTCTTGCTGGTCAAGGAAGGAATTTGAGCCTTGTTGTGACAGAGCTACTTAAACAAAAGAAGCCTGATTCCCCATGGAGTGTTTCCTGATCTCCACTATGGTTTAGAAGGAGGAAGGTCATTGTAGACTCGTAACTGGATGAACACACAGCATTTTCTCCTGCTCAAACTGAAATATCTGTGGCTTAGAAACACACCAGTGCTCTTCTTAGATCATTATGCATATTCTTGGGTAACAGAATAAAATACGTAAGTTTAGGCAGTGCTTGTTTTAAAGACTTGGCCAGTAGCCAAAGCGATCCTCATTTATCTAATGAGTTATTGTCTGTCTGAGTCCCTGTAGTTATGAGATTGCTCAGAACGGCAAAAGTTGTCATAATGTGAGAACATTAACTTGCAAATGAAGTGCTTATCTAATTAACCCCCATTCAGACATCCCCCTCACTTAACACCGGCATCTCCCCCTGCCCATTGCTTCGCCTTCCTTGTCTGTTGGTCTCTCCCTGATTGCCGAATGTTCTACATTTGACAATACAATGCAAATCAACTGCAATGTGAAGTTTCAACCTGGCAAAAGATGCAAGATTTCGTGAACACGATACCGAAGAACTGTTTCAATCTTGTACAAAAGCTGGAGACAGATAACGAATTGCCAGAGTTAGGGCCAGTCACTGTTGAAGAAGAAGAAATTGGGTGCTTTCCCAGAGAGAACTGTTAGGGAAACTGACAAAATTCTCAAAGAATTTTGCCAAAGCAACGCTCTTTCTGACTGTGGTGTGAAAGTCAATCCAGTCTAAGGGATGTCGCAGGGTACTCTCATAATATTGTTGGGAATATCGCCACCCCCCCTGCCCAAAAAGTTTGATTCAGTCATGCATTCTTGAATGCATCCTAAATATGATTGAGTGATGACAAATTTTGTTAAATGTAAGATGAAATAGAATTGTATTCATAAGTTTTGGTTCCTAGATAAAAGATCACTCAATTCTTTGTGAATTTATGGCCTATGAAATTTGGGTCCCTAATTGAGATGAGTGCAATTAAAGTGGGCTTCGTCCATGCAGAGCTTCCTGGTGAATTACCTGACCTTCCCCAGCGTGTCGTGTTCTGCCCTCCTAAGCCAGCTTGCCGGTAGCTTGGTTCTCAGTTAGCCAGCCAGACGGCAGACTTGAGCATCTTTTGGAGATGATCTCTCATCTGTTTCCTGCCATTTGCCTTTATATGGTGTTTGTTGTGTTGGTTTTGCTGCTCTTTCAACTTCTCTCTGTTTTCCTTTCCTACAGCTATGTGTTTTGCATTTGAAGACCATCATGCTATCAGGGTACATGTATTTAGCATGTTGATACAGCATGTTCATTCCTTTGTGTTCTCATTTTTATATGATATTTTATTATATGAATAATTCATGCTCATTGGAAATAATTTGACAATACTCACAAGTACCACTAAATAGAAAACTGGAATCACCTATAATCCCACCTCTCAGAGAAAACCACTAATGATGTTTTAATGTTGGCTGCGTATCCTTTAGACATTAATGTTGCTGATAAAAAAGTGGATCATAGAGTCCATACTATTGTTTGCCCATTTTTTTTACTCTTGTAATGTAGACACCTTTCCATGTTGTCGAATGTACTTTTTGCATCCTATTTTTAAACATACGGAATGATGCCTTGGGTAGCATAAGGACCATCTCACAGAGCGGGTGGGAAGGATGTTACGTCTTTGTTATTTCTCTGTTTTCCGCATCAGGGTCTAACGCTTCAGGTAACCGTTGGGCAATGTCTAGCAACTTGAGGCACATACCAGACGGTGCTGAGGTTACTGTAACCCAGCCTAGGTTGTGGTCATGCCTCAGGTCAGAAATGAATGTTCCCACCTCCGCGGTCGCCTCGGCCCAGCGGCTCACCCGGGCTGTGCTTCCGTTCCAGGACATCGTCTCGGCCCTGGAGGACCGCCTCCGGCCCCTGGTGCAGGCCGAGTTATCTGTGCTGGTGGATGTCCTCCACCGGCCCGAGCTGCTCTTCCCGGAGAACACGGACGCCAGGAGGAAGTGTGAAAGCGGGGGCTTCATCTGCAAGTAAGCAGCCCCTCCTGCCACGGTGCTCACTGGGGCAGAACCCCACTGACCAGACGCAGCACTGGTTCCCAGGGAAGGCGGGGCTGGCCTGGTGTTTGATGAAAACAGCAAGGTCTAGCGCGGGGGGTCTGTTCTGACTGTTCTAAAGGAAGTGTGTAGGTGCAGTCCTACTTAGCAACACTGTTGTAGGGTGACAGCTTCTCCTTTGAGAAACACACGCCACATGCAGGCAGGATGCCCACCATGGACTGGCATACAGACTCCAAAAGCCACGGCCCTCGAATGCTCAGAAAGCTCAAACCTACCAGGGCCTCGCAGTCTTTTCCCAGCAGCTTTGTAGTTTCTCGTTTTATGCTGTGGGGCATCATCTAGTAGAAGCAACTTGTCCCGTGACCAGAGATCGCTGTCTGATCTTCACCCTAAGCTTGGTTGGTTGGTTGCTTAGCTTGAGCATGAATTCTGGGGCTGCTGTATTTTTCTGGGCCCATCAAAATAAGACTGGATAAACAAAGCGATGGTTGGGATGTGTTTATCCCAACCATCACACTCTTGAGGTTCTTTTTTTTTTTTTCACTGCTGACATATTTTGGCCACATTACTGACAATCCTCAGTGGGTAAATAACCACACTCCATAAACAGCAGTTTTGAGTGGGCCTCTGTCTCCCTTCGGACCTGTTTGCTGCTGCTGACCAGCAGGTGTCGCTATTGAGACAGCGCCCGGCTGTTAGTGAAGGGACTGCCCGGAAGTCTAAGTCTGGGAGCCTTTGGTAAACATTAGTTCATTAACAGACTAGTTACAATAAGTTGGTTTTTTTTTTAATGTAAAAATTGTTTCAGGGATGTAATCCGTGGTTTTCCCCTCCATTCAGGTTAATCAAACACACTAAACAGCTGCTGGAGGAGAACGAGGAGAAACTGTGCATTAAGGTCCTTCAGACCCTGAGAGAAATGATGACGAAAGACAGAGGCTATGGAGAAAAGGTACTGGCTTTCATGATCAAGTGAAGGCCAGGCGCTGCCATCAGACAGGAGCAGAGTGGGGCGCTTAGGAACCCACCTTAGTGCAGGCATAGTGACTGGAGGGATAACTTAAAAAAAGCACCGATTCTTCTTGCCCTGAAGGTAATTAAATCCCAAGTCTCTCTTTAGAGTCATATACACTTAGATGTCTCTTTTAGGCTGCTTGCCATACAGTCTATATTAAGAAGAACAGGAACAGCGAGATTTTCCGTCTGTTTAAATTCCCAGTGAGAATGCAAATGCCTCTTGTGTACCAAGGTGTGTGTGTTCCTGAGTTTGGGGTTCCAGCTGAGCATACCTGTGGGTTTACTTGCTGCTTTCTGGTGAGACGTTACACAATCCTCCCAGTGTATGAAGAAACTGCCTCCAGTTCTAACTGGAATGAGACGGGCATACATGTCACCTTTTCTAACTGAGATTGGGAAATGGACCATCCCTGGGAACTGAGACTTCTTAGCACATGCAGTGAGCCATGATGTACAGAAAACAGCCCTCACACCCTCGATTTTGGTCCAGGTGGGATAAAAACAGCCCCATTGCTCTTCCTTTCTGCCCCCAGCAAAAAACAGCGCCTGAATTTAAGTCTCACTAGTCTTCTTTGAAGGCAATAACATTCAGTTACTATCTTGAAGCCACTTTTATCGACATTTTCTGAGTAGGTAAATGTGCTGATATCATTGACTTATCAAATACACAGTAAATAACTTTTATTCATCTCTGTGAAGAATGCTTGATTATTAAATCACTGCCTCCCCTGTCAAAAGAGATGGTGACAACTAGATTCTTGCAAATCTAAAACACTGTCGGAATCTTGCTTTCTAACCTAAGCAGTGTCCATTCTTAATATAAGAGCAATTCAACACGTGAGGATCTTTGGATAAGAGCAAATAAAACAGAGAGGTACACAGTCCTTTTTGCAGTTTACATTCCTCCACTGGCCCCAAACCACAGTGCTTTTAAACATCAATCTAAACTTGTAAAGTGTACAAATTCAATCTTGAATAAATGTTACTTAGAAAATAAGTGTTTATAACTCAGGAGAGTTTCGTGGTGGAAATATGCCAGAATAGAGTTTATAAATATAAAAGCAGGGAACACTGGTACCAATGGGAAGTAATGAGGTGACCAGTCTGCACTGTGTAGACACCCAGGTAGGTCTTGCCCTCGATGAGGTGAGGAGGACAGTAAAAGAGATACACTTATCAGATAAGTAAATAATAGCCATTTATTCCACAGGATGTTTGTGTTTCTTCGCGTGAACTTTAACAAGTGTTTTTTAAAAATTGACTCTAGTTTTAAAAACTCACGTTTTTAAAAAAATGACTCATTCACTTGCCCTAATAAGATAAACTCTACCAAAGGGACTTTAACCAGCTGTGAATTTATTTGTACCTTTGGGGCAGAAAACACGATTTTAAAATGTGGGGACCACAATTTTCTCCTCTTGAGAATGTCTGCTTCTTTCTATAGCCAAGCCACTTCAGGTAAGCTTTGCATCTCTGCTCCAGTGAGCTTTGTAAGTTGTGCTTATACTTTCAAGTAAGTTTTCTTTTTAGAGCATGGGAGGTATAAAAGTACAAGGAGTTGGTTGAGAGCCTGTTGCTGGGCAGAAAAGTGTGCAGGGGTCTTGGGGGCCATGTGGAAGGTATGCTTCTTGCCCCTTTTCCCTCCCTATGGGGGCCAACAGGGAGAACACTGTCCACTGTCTTGGCCCCTGGGGACATGATCCAAGATGCTGTCACCCTGCCTGTGAGAAAGCTTGTGGAGAGCGATAGAGCCAGGGCTTCGAGAGGCCAGCAGATGATGCAGGTTGTTGTGAAAGAGTTACGAGTTGAGGTGAGCTCCTGAGGTTGCAGCTCAATCCCTCTTCATCTGGTGAAGAGATTAGTCACACCCTAGCAGAGAGGGGCTTGGAGGCAGAATGACAGTTCCTTCCCGTCGGGTTGGAGCTGTCATCCCCCTGCTCAAAGTGAAAATAGTAGAAGCAAGTACGGGAAATGCTCTGCCACCAAGGAAGACGTTCTAGAAACCTGTGCTAGTCAGCAGCTCCGCAGTGACCACAAGACAGGCCGTGCTTCTGGGCCCAGGCTCGGACTGCGGGAAAAGGCTGCTTAACCCTTCACTTTACAGGGGGCAGGGGGCCGTTAAATGATTTGTGTTTCTTGCAGTTTCGTTGTTAGTTTGCACTCTGTCCTGTTTCACTAAGGCTTTTGGAAAATGCCTTTGATGGGTTACTGGCTGCCGCTGTTTGAGTAAAGAGGCACGACATGCGGGACGAGCCAGCTCTTTCAAGGGTGGAAAGAACGCAGACCCGAAGAACTAACCTTTCTTAGGCAAACCCTGGGGGGTGTTGCTCAGTCGCCAAGTCACGTCTGATTCTGCGACCCCATGGACTGCAGCGTGCCAGGCTTCCCTGTCCCTCACAGTGGGTGTTAGTCGATAAAGTAAGTGAAGTGGCCTTTGAACTGGGTGCTCAGGACACAAAGGCGAGTGTGAATGCCGTGTCTGTCGTCTTGGCCTAGTTTTCCTATGTTACCTCTTGAGTGGAGCTTGTCCCATGACTAACACCCTGCTGGGTTAGCCAGGGTTGTTCTGCCTCCCTGCCCTGCCCTGAATCCTCACAGTCCTCTCTCCTCGTCTGCGGGGCCCTCACATCACCTGAGGTTTGGATCAGGCCTAAGAGTCATATCTGGGGGAAGCTAGTGGTCAGCGCACTTGCCCCGGTCCATTGCCTAAGACGTGCCCTTCCAAGGGCTGTGACATGTGCTAGAAATGTGGGGGCTGGGCAAAGAGGATGGTGACGAAATTTAAATCATGATCATTTAGAAATCAAATTATCTTTTACTGTGGTCATGGCACCCCACCCCAGCACTCTTGCCTGGAAAACCCCATGGATGGAGGAGCCTGGTGGGCTGCAGTCCATGCGGTCGCTGAGAGTTGGACATGACTGAGAGATTTCACTTTCATGCACTGGAGAAGGAAATGGCAACCCACTCCTGTATTCTTGCCTGGAGAATCCCAGGGACGAGGGAGCCCAGTGGGCTGCCGTCTATGGGGTCATACAGAGTCGGACACGACTGAAGCGACTTAGAAGCAGTGGTGTCTCCAAATGGGCCAGCAATATTTACCAGAGAGTGGTATTAATATATAACATAGGATAGTACAATATAGTGGAATATTAAAAAGGATCACCAGAATAATGATGGAATACATTTTAATGTGGTTCTTGTGTCTTTCTCACCAATGTATTCAAAGTTAATAAACTATAAAATCAGGGCTTTGCAACCATTCTGTGTGTGCAAGGCCTAGCCAACTCTGCTTTTAATCTACAGATTTAACTGTGTTTAAAAAAATAGTTACCTCCCATTGCTAAACATCTCTAAGATTTACCCTGAATCTCTCTATAATTCATAGAATATATTCATGCCCCTAGGCCCTGCTTGAAGAGAAAGCAGTTATTTTATATATTGGCTGCTCAATTACCTACTGTACAATTTTTATTAAGATATTTTTAAGAGTCAGAGTTTTGGAAAGAAATTCAGAGGCCAACAGTTAAGGTGAAAGAAGATCTAAATTTATTTAAAATCGATTTTTCTTCTGAATAACGATACCTGTTACACTACTAGAGAGTTTTTGACCTCACGTAATGTCAGGATTTTCATTTCTTATGAACTGTCAATCCCCTGTTAATTACTAGTGCTTCTTTTCTCTAGGCAAATAAACTATTAACATTTCCAGCTACCAGTGTTTCTAGTAGGAGTTTAAATTCGCAAAATGAATTAAATATTAATGAAACATAATAAAAAGATCAAGGATCCTCCGTCTATCATTAAACATGCATAACTATTATTAATCCTCTTGTTTTCTTTCTTTTGAACTTGGTGCTAATAAATCATTTCATTGTTCCTAATATCACTCAGGTAGGCACCAATCACCTTGGAAGGATCTAGTCTCTTTAATCAATAGTATCAGGATTTGGAATATCTGGGCTGGAGAACATGTTGGTCTCACTGCTTGCTTAAATTGAAGCTAGGTCTGATTTATCTCAATGGTATTTGGACTCAAGACCCCCTATCCCCATTCAATGGTATAATGAGTCCAAGGAGAGAATTTTCTCCTAAGCTGAGTTGATAGGAGTTTAGCTTTTAACCCGACTGTCCTATCCTTTTCTGAAAGGACATGGTTCTTGATCAGGGATCTCGCCCTCGTTCACAGCTCAGTTCAAATTTTCTCTACGAGGGAATACAGAGGTGCCATCCAGGGTTCTTGGTTCAGTGACCTACGAGGTTTTTTGTTTGTTTTTTTCTTGGCCACACTGTGTGGCATGAGGGATCCTAGATCCCCAACCAGGGTTTGAACCCACACCCCTTGTATTAGGAACATGGAGTCTCAACTACTGGACCACCAGGGAAGTCCGGACCTGCGAGGTTTGATACCTGGCATGTTTACAAAGTGTGGCAGCATCCTGCCCGAGATGTCAGGGCGTGGTGGTGTCCAGAATGCCCACACCTCTCGAGACTGTTGCTTTCTAGTGATGAGAAGTACAGTGACAACGCTTCTAACACGCAGCTCGCTTGTATTTCCTGTTCTAACATTGCCTTCTTTTTCTCCCCCCTTTTTTCTTTTCCAGCTCATCTCCATTGATGAATTGGATAATGCTGAGGTCCTAATTTCACTTTTTTTAAGTGTCCCATGGTGATGTTTCCATGACCCTCTCCCACGAACTCTGTGACCTCTCCCCTAGTCTGTGCGGCATCTAGTATCTGACTTTGTGTAGCATGCCTCTGGGAGTGAGTCAAGTCCTTCGTGTCTGTGTTAGCGTTTCCCATGAGTTTGTTTGCCATTTGTCCTTGGAGCCCATCTGAGTCTAGATAAAGATTTTCTAAACTGTGATAAAATTTCAATCATTCACTGTCCAGAAGCTCAGCTGAATTTGTGGTTGGCGCTGGCTATTACAGATCTCTGAAATTCACTGTTGATGCTTCTCTCTCTGTATGTGAAACACTCGTGCAAAAAGAAATAACTGTAGGGTACAGTTTGCAAGAAGTGAAAGAAAAAAACAAACCACTGCTCTCTGGTCTGCATGTTGGAAAGTGTTAAGTGTGAGGGGGTCATAGGAAATTTGGTCAAAGTACAGAGTGGATTCTACAGCAGCCTCGAGACTTCTCAGCTGCTGGCCTGCCGTGGAATTCAGAACACGCTACATCCTTGGCTTCTCAATTCTAGGAAAACCACCTAGAGATCAAGAAACTGAAATGTCATCTGATGGTTTCTATACTTAGGTATCAAATTAGTTTCATTTACTCAGAATTAGCCTGCAGACTCACGAGTGGCCCTCTTGTTTGGGATTTGAGGGCCTCCGAAATATTTTCTGTCTTGTCAACATTTTTCAAGGTTTCTTGCCACATCTATAGTATGTGATACATGTTTGGTAATTGATAATAGAAAGGATTAATTGGGGGAATTAATATATGTAGTTGAGGGAGTCTGCTTGCTTAGGAAAGGGAGGCACATTGGAAAACTTTTTATCTGACTTTTAAAAATTAATTTTCTGGTCTACTTCTTTAGATATCTGCTCTTTTAGACCAATAGATAGCTTCTTTTGATGCAACAGAGTACCAGATAGAATGTAAGCCCTGCTCTAATAGCTACCACGAGAATTTCAGGAATGTTAAGAGATGGTTCAGATAACCCTAAGGAGGATTTGAATCACAGACTTTTTAAAGCTGAAAGCGCCATGAGTGGTTATGAATTTGGTCAGCTCCCTCAGGAAGGGAGGCGCTCAGAGAGAGAAGGTGAGTGGCCTTCATTCGCACGGCTAGATAGCAGGTGAGGCTGAACTAGCGCTGGGCTCAGCTGCCGGCCTGGTGGGCTTACTGCTCAACCACAGTAGATTCTGCAAGCTCAGGCTTTTCCTTAAACCGATCAGCATGAACAGGTGAGGAGGCCATGCTTCCCTGGGGTGGATAGGATGCGAGAAAAACAGCAGGCTGTCCAGGGGGTTCGCCCCTTTAACTACGGTGATTTTTGCTGCTTCCTGTTTAGTCTTCTCTCTTCCGGGTTGTTTGCCAGCAAAACATCTAATGCTGAATCTTCATTTGGCAGCCTTCGACTCTTTTTCTTTCTACCTAGAGTTGTAAATGCTTCCCGGATTTGAGTTTTCCCTCTAGAATATCGAGGTTGAGTTCCTATTTGTTTAAATACAGAAGAAGTCAGGAAAGGAAAGCCTTCCCTTATCGGAGTCCGCAGTGTTATTAATACTCTGTTTTGCACCATAGTAATCATTTGATGTGTTTGCTTGCTCAAGATAGAACTTGGGTCTCCTGGCTGGGAGTTTATTGCTCGCTTATGGAAAGATTCCACAGTTGGAGCAGGTGTGTTTATAATTATACGCTAGGAAATAGAATACTGTCTGTTTATAAAAGAAGAATGTTCTGGCAGCCCCTTGGATTCTTTGAAAATTCCCTGAGGAAGCAACTGTGGATCCCCTCTCTGTTGTTACCCTTGGCAACCATCGATGCCCTGGGACACCAGCACTGTCCCCAGGCCCTCGGGCTCTTGGATCTGGCCTTCTAAGCAGAGATGCCTGATCGCCTTTTATCATCCATGGCTGTTCTGGAAATGAGTACAGCTCCTGAGGTTTCCCCTGCCAAGCCTGCTGTCCATGTGCGCGGGTGGAAACCAGCAGCCCACAGCTGGAGCTCTGCAGCAACTCCATTAAGAAACTTAATGAGAAACTGGCCCACATTACAGGCAAGGCCTCCCACCTAAAAACTGCAAACCAGCTTTCAGACTAGAAGCTTGCTGAGGAATAGCCCGTGAGTCAGGGTTATGACCTATCTGGAAGAGCCGTGATCCCTGGGATGGGGAGGGACCACTACTCTTCAATGATAAGAGCATCTTGGGCGCTGTGAGAAAAGAGGTGCAGTGAAGGGCTTGGAAAAACAGCAGACAGCTTCTGAGTCTCTGTGTGAGCTCTGAGGAAGGAGGGTGAAGTGAGGACAGAGGCAGAGTCCCTGTAGGAAGAGTGCATGGTGGAGGCCTTCTCAGCTGTCTCCTGGAGTGAAATTTCATTTGAAACCAGGAAGAGGAGAGTTTCCTTTTTTTTTTTTTTTATTATGATGATTATGATTTTTTTGTTGTTGCAAATCAAGAGGCAAGGTCTCCGTCATTACCACCTGATTTTACCTCTTTCTTGGGGTTCAGGAAGAGGACAGATGAGGGGAGAGGTATAGAATGTTTCTGTCACCCCCCAGAAAGAAAACACCCCACCACCCATTCTTGGCTTTAAGCAGACACCAGTGACTGCTCAAGACATTAGTTTATCTAACACTTGAGTGCTTGTTCCATTCCAGGTGCTTTGCTAGGGGTTTTGGATCCAGCAGCACCCCAAATAGGCACAGCGTTTGCCCTTCTGGAGTTTACGCTTTTCCCATGGCAACAGACAATATTACAAGCCAGTGCTAACTGAGACATGTAGGGAGGTAAAGTATAGGGAATCATGTTGTTCAGTCACTAGGTCAAGGCTGACTCTGTGACCCCATGGACTGCAGCATGCCGGGCTTCCCTGTCCTTCACTGCCTGAAGTTGCTCAGATTCATGTCCATTGAGTCGGTGATGCTATCTCTAACCATCTCATCCTCTGCCCCCGCCTTTTCCTCCTGCCTTCAATCTTTCCTAGCATCAAGGTCTTTTCAAACGAGTTGACTCTTCACTTGAAGTGGCCAAAGTTGTGGAGCTTCTGCATCAGTCCTTCCAGTGAATATTCAGGGTTGATTTCCTTTAGGATTTGGATCATGAGAACATGGGGTCACAAGAATATGTAGTTTAGGGACTTGGACCTGAGCAAGGAGATCATTTCACAGCAGGCGAGGACCACTGGCAGGTGAACCTGTTAGTGACTCACTGCAACGGGAAAGCAAGATTGGTGCTCCCACTCCTTAAGGTGGCTGCAGCCCACCTGTGTCTGCAGTATTGAGTCCTCAGCTTCTGCCACCATGCCACCAAGAGCTGCTTCTGCAAGCAAGGGAGGCCCCTGTCAATAATACAATTCAGCAGGGGGGCGAGGGGGAGCGAGAAAACAGAGAAACAGGGAATTATTCAATTTCACCTTCAGGGGGCGTTCTCATGACGTCCAAGCCAGAGTGGAGGTGTCCTACTTTCTTACATCGCTGTGAACTGCTGGGTTGGGCACCTGCCAACATTCAGGCGGCAGTTACATAAGAGCTTCTTTTTTTCCTGGAATTTAGGCTCGCTGCTGATGTGTGACCTTCAACAGTAATTGCCAATAAATGCAGCGGGGCTGTTTACTGTTAGACACTGGCAACCCTGGAGCGAGCGAGCTCAACTCAGAGCATAGAGAAGCTATTGCCGAATCTCGGGAAGTTTATTTTGTTTTTTCCTTTCTTTTTCTTTTTAATGCTGAGATGATTCCATAATGATAGAAGCTGTATGATTCAGTCAAGTCAGAATGCATTTTTTAAGAAATGATTTTCACTTTGGGCTTCAGTTCTGATGAACTTGTTCTGTAAAATACAGGTGAAACTGCATCATCAGAGCCAGACAATGTCTATTTCTTGTTTCAAAAAGCCAGTGCCATTAGTAAAGGGTATTATGCTAGCTGACCTGAAGATTCAGAGCTGTCCTGCTAAAATACTAGGTAACTTCTCTCTTTGCTCAGCTTTCTTTCGGGTGTTCTGTTCTCTTGATGTGGTTTACAAAGGCTTGTGAGAGGCAGGACCTAGCAAACATATTGCAAACCCATTCGCTGTTTATTTTTTTTCCCTCCTCTGAGATGGAGTGGGTGAAAAGGAACTAAAGACTGATTCATGGCATTGGAGACGATAAATTCTCTTTGCTGTGCTGAGAGTTTGGTCCATAATACAGTCTTGCTTTTTTTGTTGTTGTTCTTTTTCTTGTTGGTTTAGGTATAAGGTTGGGTTGTTTATTTGATGTTCAGTCTCATTTCTTGAACTGTCTTCGATGTCTGCTAGGGTTGGTCCATGAAAGGAAGACATGTTTCAAAGGAAGATTCTAGAAGCCTAGGGGTAGGATTCTTGGTGATGACGTCAGGAAGCAGAGTCTCAGTGGCTGTGTCGCACACACACACATGCCTGCATGGGTGTGTATCTGGTATGCATGCATGCGAGTGTGTGCTCTTGTACACACCCCACAGATAGGAACCCGGGAAGCCTGTGGGCTTCTTTTTAAGAATGACAAAGTCTAGTTTCCCTTCGTTTGTGGTAGACATTTATCCCTGGGTAAAATGGTAGGTACGTCATGTACAGAAAGTGAGCGTTTCAACATCTCCCGCATGAATCTACTTGCTACGCTAGTGCTGTAGTTAGGATAACCAGTTGGGATTCTCTGACTTGGGATTCTCTGGCTTTCTGCTTCGAAACCAGTCATTTGAAATCTTTTTTTCTATGAAGGTTGATCTTGCTAACCTTGTCTAAAAGCTCTGGGAAGACTTAAGATCCTAGAAAAATATGAAGAGGCAACAGAGGGCAATAGTCAGTTTCTAAGTTAAAAACCAGATAGCGTCAGGTCTCTGCCAGTCAACTGTTGGTTTGGAGAGACCTCACCTTGACTGGAGGTGTCAGCATCTCAATATATTGACTGATCCTGGGGCGAGGTGGTAAAAGACAAGACGTGGAAAACACAGGCAAACCCTTTTTCTTAGAACTTGCTCCATTACCGTATGGTCACTGAGCATGATCTTCATGTTAAAAAGAAAATCACTTTGATAATAAAAATGTGCCGAGAAGGTCAGTTCATTCATTTACCAGAACTATGCTTTGCTTTGGGTAGTATGTATATGTATTTATGTAGCCTATGTAGTTATGATTTGAACATATATGGCTTATTAATATGTTTATCTTTTCCATATTGTGGCTGACTGCCATAAAAGAGCCAATCCTCCCAGAAATACAGCTGAAATCCTCTTAGGAGGAAGTGCTAATAGAGACCGTTGGTTATTTTGCCGAATCATATGCCAGGCTAGGTTTGGCCTTTTCCATGCCTGAAATCATTCTGTGTTCTATTGGGTTGTGTTATTTAGGGAACTTAGCTGTTTGATGTTACGGAATAAAGTTTACTGAAAATATACCAAGCATAACTTAATGTTTTAGCTGGAAGGAAGCCTTATAATGTCTGCTCCAGTCTCCTTGAACTACAGGTCAGGCGGTGGAAGCCCAGAGAGGTTTAGGACTGGCTGAAGGTCACACAGCAGCAGCCCCTGCGTGAGCCGCCATCAGGCAATACCCGTCCATTGTTCTTGGTTTTTCCATTCTTTTTTATGAGTGGATGACATTAAAAGATTGTTCTCCTGTATAAATAGTGGTTCTTGAAGAAGCAAACATTTTCTATTGTCTCAGAGGTCTTCCTGTAACATTCTAGGAGAAGAGGTCACTAATCTTAATTTTCATTTAAAAAATTAAACACCAATATGACAGTGGTTTAGGGAGGCACTTGAGCACCAGTCTAGTCATAGAACATTCCAGAAAACACTGATCTCTTGAGTGCTGAAGAAACAACTCTGTGAACATTCTGAAAGAATTCAAGACGCTTCTTTGGACATAAGGGATATCAAACAAGAGAATTTTAGAAAGACACACAAGTTCCACTCCATCTTTTCTTTAACTCTTATTTTGATTGGCAAGGCAGTAAGACGGTAGCTGTGTGGCTTCCTGTAGTAAATCCATGTCTGTAATCCTTTTGTTCTGATCGTATGGAATCGGTATGAAGGATATGTTGGTGGAATGTGGCCAAAGCTGACTGTAAGTGATAGTACTTTTCTCCATCTGTGTCTCCGACTGCTCCAGAGCACATGGGAACTTGCCTTCATTCTTCTTTTCCTCGTGTGTCCTTTTTGCACTAAGGGCAGATGGCACATGTGTGTGTACAGCTTTACTTCTTCAGCCTAAAGCCTACAGAACGCAGGGGTGGAGCTAAAACGCAGTCTTGGATCACGATATAATTTAAATTATCTGCAGAACACTTTCCCCTGAGCTCTGGTTTTGTTTCCCTCAACACACACAAGTCCTCTCTTAACACCCTGTGCCTCCCGACCCCAACAGGAAGCTAAACACATCGGAGAGAAAGTTGCTCCTTGAGACAAGGGGAGTTGCACTCATGTCTGAGGGCTCTTCTGTCCAGAACTGAGGGAACAGCTCTCCACATCTGCCTCTTTGTCCTTCATAAAATAATCTTTGTGGTTAAAGAGACCTCACCACCATTCTTATATCTTTACTTCACCTTAAGTGAAGTCGCTTAGTCGTGTCCGACTCTGCGACCCCGTGGACTGTAGCATACCAGGCTTCTCCGTCCATAGGATTCCCCAGGCAAGAATACTGGAGTGGGTTACCATTTCCTTACTTCATCTTACCTGTTGGCAAATAGAGGGGGAAAAAAAAGAAATCATTAGGTTACAAAATAACAGTCTTGTATTAGGAGCATTTTTTCTATCTTGAGGGTCACAGCATGAAAGGGGTATCAAGTGTTGAGCTGGGTTGTGAACCCACAGGATTTCCCAGCTCCCACCCCCACCCCACGCTTGTAGCACCTGCTCCAGCTCACCGCCGACAGCCGCACTCTGGCCTCGGGAGAGGTCTGCTGTGTTGCTGGAGCCTCGCCGAGGGAGGCCAAGGTCACTCCCTGGCATTGTGAGCCTTGGCTTCATTCCATGGCCCCAGACTGCACCTTGAACCCGCCAGCCGTGCCTGGTGTGTGACCGCGGCCCAGGGCAGGTCCGGCAGTTCCATCCGACATCTGTCTCTGCCCCGAGCACGTGCCCTTCGGCGGCCAGATTCGCGGCGCTGCCGTCCCGTGGAGCTGTGGGCCTTTTCAGCCACTACACGCATCCTGTCCATGGCCAGCCCTTTCCCTCAGGGCCGTCATCTTGTCTCCCATTTATGGGTTGGACATAGTGAAGTTCAGGAGTCATCAGAGGTGTGGGGTGTCCGCGTGGTATGGCAGGGGCAGACCAGGGAACCTGGTGTCCCTGGAGCCTCGAGGGAAGTGTGTGGAGGGAGGAGAAATCAGCCAAGAGAGCTGCAGCCAGGAGCCTTCCTTTCTCCTCCCAGAGCCGCAGGAGGGGAGAGACTTTTTCTGTCCCTGAGCCAGAGCGTGGGGTGTCACCCTCTGATGCAGGGCCAGGATGTGGGGAAAGGAGAGGCTGGGAGGACGCACGTGCCCACTGGCATGGGCAGGCAGTGGTGCAGACCTTGCAGGGCCTTCCAGCCCCCAGGAAGGGACTGCACCAGAGGCCCCTGTGGTCGTCATCCGCCCACCCTCCCTTCCCTGAGCCCCCAGGGGCATGTGCTGGATCACTTTTCCTCTGTGGACAAACAGAACATAGACATGCAGTACCTCTGCCTTTGACATCTTTAATTATTTAGACATAGTTCCTTCTTGATCAGTGCTAGGCCTTTTCTTTCTTTCATTTAGATGTTTCCCCATCTCAGCCAGTCGTCTCTCCCAGCGCAACCACGTTAAGTTTATTTTAAAAGTGAGGGTGTCTCCTGCCCTCTGCAGCTGAAACTCCCTGCAGTGGGTGTGACAACCCAGTCACCTCATCGTCAGTTTTGTCCCCAAGTGTTGGTCTCTGAACTTCTTTGTGGTCACCAGATGCATGTGCTGTAACTAACCTGCTTCTTTTACTCCCAACTAGCTTCCCCAAGCTCCGGATTCTGAGAACTCCACCGAGGTGTGTGTCACTCACCCGTATTTGCGATGCCAGCAAATACAGGCGCTTATCAGTGTTGCCGGTTGGGTGTGAACTGTCATGGTGAAGTGTCTGTCTCTTGGGACAGTGCAGGAGGGACATGTCTAGCTTGGCTGGGATCTGATCATTGCTATAATTGGGTGGCCCTTGGTGTAGAAAGTTCTGAGGAACTCAAGCCACAGTGTCCTGCCGGTGAAGGCTCATGACTCTCTGAAGGTTTTTGCACAAAACCCTTTATCTCTACCTTGAAACGTTTGACTGAGAAACTCTGGATGGTCCAGACCTTTCTGCTGTTACACAAAACAGAACTTTGGGTCCTGCGCAGAGGTGAAGCATAGTTCAGGTTCGGGGTATCTGTGTTATCGTTTGGGTGACGCTGTTGATGAAGGAGTAGTTTCACAGCAAACTGTCTCTGTTCTTCCTGTCGCTAGCTCAGCTTGCTAAATGCGGGACTAGAATTCATTAAGGCGTCTAAAGTTACCGAGAAGCTTTTTGTGGGAGGCATCCTTCCAAGGATCAAAATTTACTCTCCAAAACTGTTCTAGAATCCAGGAGGCAGAGCTGAAACGTGTGCTCAATCTGAAAGCAGATCTTAGAAATGAAACTGATGATCAAAGAGCTGAGTTCCAGTGGGCGTGCTTTGTGATGACCAGTTCTCGAGGGAAGTGTGTGGAGGGAGGAGAAATCAGCCAAGAGAGCTGCAGCCAGGAGCCTTCCTTTCTCCTCCCAGAGCCGCAGGAGGGGAGAGACTTTTTCTGTCCCTGAGCCAGAGCGTGGGGTGTCACCCTCTGATGCAGGGCCAGGATGTGGGGAAAGGAGAGGCTGGGAGGACGCACGTGCCCACTGGCATGGGCAGGCAGTGGTGCAGACCTTGCAGGGCCTTCCAGCCCCCAGGAAGGGGACTGCACCAGAGGCCCCTGTGGTCGTCATCCGCCCACCCTCCCTTCCCTGAGCCCCCAGGGGCATGTGCTGGATCACTTTTCCTCTGTGGACAAACAGAACATAGACATGCAGTACCTCTGCCTTTGACATCTTTAATTATTTAGACATAGTTCCTTCTTGATCAGTGCTAGGCCTTTTCTTTCTTTCATTTAGATGTTTCCCCATCTCAGCCAGTCGTCTCTCCCAGCGCAACCACGTTAAGTTTATTTTAAAAGTGAGGGTGTCTCCTGCCCTCTGCAGCTGAAACTCCCTGCAGTGGGTGTGACAACCCAGTCACCTCATCGTCAGTTTTGTCCCCAAGTGTTGGTCTCTGAACTTCTTTGTGGTCACCAGATGCATGTGCTGTAACTAACCTGCTTCTTTTACTCCCAACTAGCTTCCCCAAGCTCCGGATTCTGAGAACTCCACCGAGGTGTGTGTCACTCACCCGTATTTGCGATGCCAGCAAATACAGGCGCTTATCAGTGTTGCCGGTTGGGTGTGAACTGTCATGGTGAAGTGTCTGTCTCTTGGGACAGTGCAGGAGGGACATGTCTAGCCTGGCTGGGATCTGATCATTGCTATAATTGGGTGGCCCTTGGTGTAGAAAGTTCTGAGGAACTCAAGCCACAGTGTCCTGCCGGTGAAGGCTCATGACTCTCTGAAGGTTTTTGCACAAAACCCTTTATCTCTACCTTGAAACGTTTGACTGAGAAACTCTGGATGGTCCAGACCTTTCTGCTGTTACACAAAACAGAACTTTGGGTCCTGCGCAGAGGTGAAGCATAGTTCAGGTTCGGGGTATCTGTGTTATCGTTTGGGTGACGCTGTTGATGAAGGAGTAGTTTCACAGCAAACTGTCTCTGTTCTTCCTGTCGCTAGCTCAGCTTGCTAAATGCGGGACTAGAATTCATTAAGGCGTCTAAAGTTACCGAGAAGCTTTTTGTGGGAGGCATCCTTCCAAGGATCAAAATTTACTCTCCAAAACTGTTCTAGAATCACAGGAGGCAGAGCTGAAACGTGTGCTCAATCTGAAAGCAGATCTTAGAAATGAAACTGATGATCAAAGAGCTGAGTTCCAGTGGGCGTGCTTTGTGATGACCAGTCCTCTAATATTCTAATCAGAGCTCTTCAGCGTTGGTGGCCTTGATTAGAATGCTGTGGGCTGGGCAAAGCCTAGGTCTCACGTATGTGCTGGGAGTATGTGCACTGACGTCCTCATGCATGTGCTGAGCAGTAATCCGTGGATGAGCCGTACAAGGACCTGCCCGGTTGCATCTTGCATTACACCTCCTTTTTGGGTTCATGTAAATGTACATAACATTGAACTCCGTTTTTCATAATGTTTGCGAAAAATAATATTCACCAGACGTTATCGGTCATGTGACTGCTCGTTTCACGTGGTGCTCTGGGGCTGGGGATGGGCCAGTTGTTCAGTAGCAGCCAAGGCCGTGAGCACTGGTGTCTGTCTGGGGCAAGCCACACTCGGGCCTGCGCTCCTTCTGTGTCAGTGCTCGCTGCGTGCGTGCTCTCTGTGTATGTCATTTGTGACCGATCCTGAAGATGAGGGTATCTTAGTCTCATACTTAAATGCAATTTCTGCCTGCTTAGCAGGAGCTCGAACCAAGTCCACCGCTGAGGCAGCTGGAGGATCATAAAAGGGTACGTAGTCCTGGGAGCTGGGAGTGACGACCGCAGCTCCGCCCTCAGCCACACGCTCTGATGTGCACGGACAGCTTTTGTTGTCGTCATCATTGCTGCAGCATTAATTGGCTCAGAACCAGTCACAGCCTTTTGTATAAATGAAACGAACTGATGTTCTACATATAATCTACCTCTTCACACACTGCTTCCAGCCAGTCCCCAAATAACAGCCAAGTCACTTGTCACATCCTCTCTTCTTTTGCTGGGTTAGATTTTTCCTTATGTGTAGCCTTAAAAAAAAAACTTTTTTTGTGAGTAACTGGTGATCATTATGGATAATGTATAGTAAACAAAAAAGTATAATGGTAAAACTGTCCATAATTACACTACCTGGCTATAAAGCTGCTAAAGATTGACTGTTTCCTTCTACCCTGTTTTTTGCACACGTGAGAATATGTGCCAACGCGCACACAAACTTTCATTGTCACTGGGGTTCTTTCAAGTGTACAACGTTTGTTCCTGGATTTTGTCATGTGTCTGAGTATTTTCTTCCTTGAAAGTTAACAGCCACCTAAAGTTCCCGCTGATTAACAAGTCTTTTGTAATATTTTCCTTCGAGGGAATGAACAAGCGTGTACGCAAGTGGATAGACGCGTAAAGGGGAAATTTCTAGGCCAAAGGGTCGATACTGTCATATAGTGCTGAACCATTTCCCAGAAGGCTACATATACCATCCAGATGCTGACTACTGATCGCGCATAGTCAGTGGAAAATACCAGATATCCTGGTTCTCGGGGTGTCTATCATGTGCCAGTCACCATGCTAAGACTTTTACACACGTTCACAGCGTAAATGTTTATAGATGCTGACGGTGATCCAGGGACACAGCCCGCAGCCCCATTTCACAGATGAGGAAACTGAAACCCAGCGAGCTTGCATACCTTAGCCAAGTCATGGGGTTAGGAAATGAGCAGTCGTGGCAAGCACTGCTATGAAATTGTGGTCATCGGCGTCCTGGAGAATGCTCGCCTGGGCTACCTTTGCTACGCTCACAAGCTTTCTGTACCTGCAGAGTCCCATCGCTTCTCGGGTCCTTTCCTTTTTCTTGCAGTGGTTCTTTCTCAAATGATAACCAAAGCTGTGCTTCTAGGAAATTGATAGTCAGCCCTCCCCCTTGAGCTCGCAGTGCCTCCTGCCGTTCGTTGATCAGGGGCACCTTGCCTTCCTGCTTTTTCCACCCCTGCGTGTTCCTCAAGAGTTGTCCTGGGTCTTAGAGGTAGCCAGTAAAGGCACATAGCTGTCCCTTGTGCCCTGAGTGGATGTTGCCCCAGGGCGTGAGCCCTGGAATTAGAAACTGGGTCAAGCCTGCTTTCGCCAGGTGCTCACTGTGTGATTTGGGGGACTTTTAACTCAGTTCCTCCTGCTGTAAAATGGGGACAGGCATCTCCACCCTTTCCTGCTCTCTGGATTCTTCTCCAGAGCCCTGCACTTGAGGCACTTAGCAGGGTGGCTGGACTCTGAGGAGGGATGTTAATGACCCCAGTGGTCACCTTGCAGCCTGAGATATGGCTGTGATTTGACAGAAAACAGGAGTAGGAAGAGGAAGGTATTTTTAAACCGAGGCACTGCCCCAGTGCTGACTAAGGTGTGAGAGGCTCACTGCTCTGTGAGAGGCCGATCTTTCCTGAAGCACCTGACTTTTGAGTGGCTGGAACCTTGGAGCCCAAAGGTCACTTCTCTCCTTTGCGGTCTTAACTCTTGGTGCCCTGTTCAATGCTGGGCTGTATATCTCCACAGTTTGTCACTAGTTCAATGGACAGAATGAAGCTCGTGACTTGCAAGGCGGGAACTTGGTTTCTTGCCTCCACATCACTGACCTGCCATTTTCACCATTTTTCCCTGAAACTTAACTGCAAATGAAACTTTGCCTTTCTTTCTCAGTCTTGGGTAATCATGCGTGTGGAGTTTCTTACCATGACACAAACATCTGATATCTGTTTGCATACTGTAGGTGTAAACTGCTGGGGAAGAAAACTAGTCTTCTTTTTGGCAAAAAAAAAAAAGAAAAAAAGGGCTGCATGGCCAAATGTGAGAGCTGGAGAAGTGGTGGTGTTTGGGAAGTGACATTTTTTGCTTCTCTACAATCAGCTCTCTCAACCTGGTACTCTGTGAACAGCTTAGTGCCGTTGAGTAATTTATATTAAGATGATTAGGAATGCTTTTGTCTGTAGATTTTAATTTTTCCCAAATTAAACCACGAGCTCAGAAAAGCAGAATTTGCCTTGAACCTAAGTTTTCATGCTAGGATTCACATCACTTTTAATGATGCTTATCCATTTTCTCTCTGTTTCCCTTTTCTTTAAGCTAAAATTTTCAGTCTTTATTCTTTCAGAAAAGAAACAATTCTCATCTTGTTCCTTAAAAAAAAAAAAAAAGCAAACCCCACATGTTCTCTTTTCCCCCCTTGCCTTAAAACTTATTTACTTTTGGAGAGAAGGTGAGGTACTTATGTGCCAAAAACCTTATAATTAAGGGGGAAGAATTAAAAGTTTGTAGGGTGGAGCATGTATGTGTGTGTGTGTATGTTTCCATAATGAGCACATTTTATGATATTCTCTATGGGGGAAAATGTACCATTTGATGCATCGGTTGCTATGGTAACTGCTAGGGTTTGTCTGTGCAAAGAGAGGCAAAATGGTAATGTGAGATCTCTTGGTAACTTCAGTTCGGCATCCAGGCTACACAAATGTGAAGTTCCTGTTCCTGAAGTCCACGTGTTCCTGGAAGGCACGTGCTTCCTTCCCTACCTCCTGCCTCCTTGATTGCAGATTCACCAAGGTCTCAATGATGAGACCCTCAAAACCTGGAGAAGCAGAAAACCTGAGCCAGTCCGGTCCTAGGTAGAATCCTAGGATGAGGGCTCTGGTTGCGTCTTCCTTGACAGGTACATGTCTGTTGGCTGGTGACGGTCACTCAGCTGTTGACCATTCAGCCCTGTGATCTTCCAGATTCTTGTCGTGATGGAGACCTGGCTGTTCTCTGTGGCTGCAGCTTGCAGGTCTCAGCCATCATTTACCTCTCAGACAATGTTCTTGTGGTGCCCCAGAGGATCCCATAGAAAACTGGGATGGTTTCCTACCAGCCATCCTTCTTGGGAGAACTCAAAGTCTGTATCTTCTGAAAGAAACTCCAATAGATGCATCATTGAGTTGACAGAGGGACATGGTATTTAATGTTATATTCTATGTGGAGGTGATCTTGTCATTCCTCCTTTTCTTGACCATACCTTTGACATCTGTGTTTTTTCTGTGAAGTCAGCCTTTTTAAATCACCACTCTCGATGACTGTTTTGGAGAGTGTTGATATGTTTGTACTGGTGCAAAGTTATGTCCTTATAACAAAATGTGGTTTTCTAAGCCATTAAAGGATATTATACTGAAAATAGTTTATTTTGGAGGTATTTTTAAGGATCACAGATAGCTTCCCCATTGAAAGTTCTCTTGGAATTTTGAATTTACTGATGGTCAAGGTACGAAGTGATTTTTTTATACTAATGAGAAGAATTCTCCTTTGTTTAACTACAGTGAGATGCATACTTGTGGATAGAATGGAGAGAAGACAGATGAGATTTTTTTCATTTCTGAACTTTTTCATTGAAAAATCAGGCTTGCCTCCCTGCTTCTCTCACTTTTCCTGTTTACCCCATCTCCCCACTTATCCCTGGAGTCTTTGACCAGCAGCATGAATTCAACCAAGGAGAAAAGCCAGCTGGGTCACCTGGGGACCTCGTATCGTTTTGACAGACTGAGTTTTCTGCTTTGTCCTGCTTTCCCAATCCTGCCTCCTCAGGGCACTCCTGGCCTCCACCATCCTCAGGACATTCTGCTCCCTCCCATCTTGTCTTGCAAACACCTTTCCTCAAAATCTCCAGACTTATTCTTGAAGCTTATTAACAAATCATTTTTAAGTTCTCCTGATTCTCAGTATAGTCTCAGGTCTCTTCGATAGAACTCTGGAGTCTCTATTTCAGAGACCAGCTGTATTGCAACGCATCTCCCTCTGCTAACTTCTCACTTAACCTCTCTCTGGGTTGTGCCAGAGGAACTCCAGGACTTACTAGTTTGTCCCTCAGAAACAGTCCAGGGGACTCTGTACATCCTTTAACTGGTGAAAAGTTCCAGATGGGTGGGGTGGTAGTTAGGGGGTAGTCCCTCAGCGAGTGGAACTGCCATGGATAGAGGTGAGAGTGAATTCTGCTGCTTTGCCAGTGTGCGAAGGATGTGGGAATAGATCAGGGCGGTTTCTTTGCTCTGTTTTGGTTGGAATTGTAGAAAGAGTTGTTTTATCCCCTGCCCAGGATTCTTTAAATATTTATATATATTTTAAGTTTTTTGTCATGGAAATGTTAAAAAAAATGTTCCCAAAAAACATGTTTTGAAGAGTTTTGAGAACCCTCATTCGTAACTCAGATTCCATGACTATCAGCTCATGCCCACATTTATATCCAACTAGGCCCTTCCTCCCATATTCTTTAAAAGAAAATCTCAAATGTCATTTTCATCCATGCTGCTTGTTTGTTGATTGACATGTCTGATATCTGCCAATAATTTATTTTCTGCACCATTTGGCTCATTGAGTATATCTGTAAGAAAGGCTTACTTTCAGCTTATAATTTTATTTATTACTCTGATATCGTAAGAACTTAGAATGGTTGGAAATAAATCCTGTGGTTAGAGTAACATTTTTATATTGCTGTGTGAAGGTGACCTGTAAATTTTTTTAATTTGTCTGAATCCTACTGACTTAACTCAAAGGGACTTTTGTATTTGTTCTGTTTTGTTGTTTTGTTAATCCTAGTTATCCTTCCAGATTCATGTTCTATCTTTATCAGTGTGAGAGAGTACTTTCAGATATTTAATATTTTAGATTGATGCTTTTTTATGATCTGATTTCCTGAGAAAACGTTGAAGAAGTTAACTTTAGAAGTTTCCAAGTGCTCTTATCAATAATTTATTTTTTCATGGAGTGAGACTGAGCCAATTATAACTGAGTACCCCTGTCTTTTTTTTTTTTTTTAATATGAGTCACTCAGTTGTGCATTAAATTCAGAACCTGATTTCATTATCCTGTTTGAATTAAGGGTGAGGCCCTCAGGCAGATTTTGGTCAACCGTTACTATGGAAACATCAGACCTTCAGGAAGAAGAGAGAGCCTCACCAGCTTTGGCAATGGCCCGCTGTCGCCAGGAGGACCCAGCAAGCCTGGGGGAGGAGGTAGGCCCCATGGTGTGCTAATGAGCTGCACGTGTGAACTGAGTGTGCCACTCCAAAGCTGCGTGTTTCTGCTTAGCAGGTTGAGACTCTAACAGATGCATTTGGGTTGCTAGTGTGTTATTTTAGCAACTTGTTTTGTCTTTGGTCTACCATCAAATTGATATCTAAAAATGTCCCCCTGCAATGTGATATTGGCTAAGGCTTTCCCCCTCTTTCCCATGCAGCGAACCTGTTGGGGATACTTGAAGGACTCCGTGAATTTAACTTGATCGCACATTTTCTCGTGGTCATTCAGACTCATGTTTCCCCATAAGATGAGGATGCTGTTGGCAGTGAGGAGGGTGGAAGCTATCTTTTATAACACATGTACCAAGGCGAGGGCATTTCCAAACACTTTACCTCTTTCATCTCCTTTTCTCTTATACATTACCCACTATCCGGCATTGGATAGGGGAAGGGGAGCTTGCTAGTGCCTGGGCGGTAACTTCAGGCAGGTGTGTCTAATCCTAGTATCGTGCTTCGTGCCTCCCCAAGACTTAGGGGACTTGACACACACACATGCACACACCCCTGTATTATTTTTGTTCAGTTGTGAACTCATGTCCTACTCTTTGCAACCCCATGGACTACATGCTGCGCACAAGGCTTCCCTGTTCCTCACTGTCTCCCAGAGTTTTCTCAAACTCATGTCTGTCAAGTACATGATGCCATCCAACCATCTCATCCTGTCACTCCCTTCTCCTGCCCTCGATCTTTCCCAGCATCAGGGTCTTTTCCAGTGAGTTGGCTCTCTTCATCAGGTGCATCCCTATATGGGATTGTTTTAAAACACATCCTGAAAGGCATCCCAGAACATTGTAAGCACAGTGACAGGTAAAAGCTTCAGAAACACTGAATTAACTGTGGGCGATGACATTGGTTTTAAGGGGGCGGGTAGCTCCATGCCCGAAGCACAGATGTGAGTTGCCTGATTCCTAGTCTGTGGTGATGACTCTTGAGAACGTCTGGTCCTTTCTGGATTCTGCTCATAGCACAGAAACACTTGGTGCTTAATAAATTAATCCTGGCAACCTCTGGGGAGGAATCTTGGGCTTCTCACCAGATGAAAATGTAGAGCAGATCTGCTCCCAGAGAACCTCAGAAACAGATCTTAGCTTCTCATCCAGAAGTTCCCACTGATTGTCAAGCAGCTGTTTCCCCTACAATGTCTCAAAACTATTTGTCTTTAAGAAGCTGTCAGAGAAAAGACGTGGCACCCAGTGTCCACCTTGGATGACAGGTGCAGTAGATTCTAGGCAGTCAAGGACAAGCAATGTAAAGGAGGTGGCATTTGAGTTGACCCCTGCAGGGAAGGACTGATGGTTTTCTGTTTTTCATAAATTGTCTGTCCCATTTCTCCATGTCCATGAATGTTTCAATGTTTGTGAATAATAATGTGAAGTTCTCAAGCTTTCTAAATCCAGTTGGAATCTGTTCCACTAAGTGGCACAGGCCATCTCTTCCTAAGTATATACATCTGAAGCTCAGTGAGGTGAACTTTTTTTGGTTCATTCCCCTATCCCCAGCTCTTGACTCCATGCCAAGCTCTGAGTCAATAGTGAATGAATGAATGAGTGAACAGATCAAATTATGTGGAAGGATGGGTTTGGGGCCAGGGCAGGTTTCTTAAAAAGAGGGCTAAAGTGATCAGTATAGGCTATGCCTCTTAAGAGTGCTTAAGTTCAGTTTGTCTCTTAAAATTGGATTGGTTCTTAATTCTGGCCCAGGTCATTGTATTTTGATGTAAGGGAGAGTCTTGGATGGATGGCTTTAGGTCTTTTGCTCAAAATGTTATTACTCTACCTTCAACCTGTCTGCATTCAAGTTCTATCTCCATTACTTAACAGCTGTGCTGAGTGTTGTTGTACAAGTGACTTCGTCTTGGTGCTAATAATGAGTACTTGCCTTGTGGGCTTGTTAAAAAGGTCCAGAGAGATAGTATCATTGAACTGTTGAGTGCATAAAATGTTGGTATGCAGTAAGCATGCAATAAATGTTAGCTGCTCTGAGTGAGGTTGATAAGGGCAGTGTTGCGTCTTTTCTAGGGGGAGGTTCCGGATCCAGCCCCATGAGCAGGGGTGAGATGAGCCTGGCTGAGGTTCAGTGCCACCTTGACAAGGAGGGGGCCTCCAACCTGGTCATCGATCTCATAATGAACGCATCCAGTGACCGAGTGTTCCATGAAAGCATCCTTCTGGCCATCGCCCTGCTGGAAGGAGGCAACACCACCATACAGGTAGGAGGCGGCCTGGCTGCCGGGGAGAGTCCCTGGAGGCTCTGTTCCAGGAGTCAGAGATGGGTGACACTGAGGCTGGTGGACAAGAGAGCTCCTCCTTAGGGCACAAACTTCTCTTGTTCTGAATAAGCGACTTCTGTTGCTCCCTTGCTATGGTCATTCAGTCATTATTCAGACTTGCTTCTAATACATGGGTTACATTCCGAAATGGCTAAAATGCTGAGAATGTGCAAAGAAAATTGGCCTGGGATTTGGTGCATCATAGTTAATCCATAAATGTGTGCTCAATGAATGATTGAATGCATTATATTTAGTTTGTAATCAAAGACCATAGAGGATCCCATCACCAGATGACCAGAAGGAGCCTGAATATGTGTACTAATTACTTATTATATCCATGAATCCTGCAGCTCTTGCTAACTGTGTATTTATCTTGTAAATGAAAAGCTCAATAAAACTGAACCAATTTGAACTAATACGTGCAAAGAGGGGAAAGCCAGGCTAGGTTAGTCAGACATAAATGGATGGCTTTTTGTTGGCTGATGATGATACATATTTTAAAATAATAATGAGTAGAATTCTTAGACAAAGTCCTTAAAGAAGCAATTTTAATAATATACATAATTTTCATATAGACATGGCAGTGAAGATGATTCTTTTAAATATTTTAAAATATTTGTAATACTCTCTTCTTCATACATTCTTCATTCTTTGTTGGCTCTGAATAAGGGTTTACTTAGCTTTGTGTGTGTATGTATGTATGTACATACATACACACACATATTTTGGTAATAGCTTTTGATTGAGATATAATGTATATATACAGAAAATTCCCCCTTATGTATATATTTGACTCGGCCTTATATTTTTGGTCTCGAATTTAAATTCAGAATCTGGATTAATGAAGTTTTGGTCCTTTATGCAAATGTATCAAGGGCTTTTCTTCTGGTGGGCCTGAGACAGGGTGCCTGGGTCTCAGCCTGGCGCCCCGTGCCTACACGGCGGCTGTGGCCGCCCTGTCTCCTCACCCTCCAGCGCCTCCCTTGCGGTTTGTACCGTGGGAGAGTTCGCTGCATGGGGCACCTGCGACCTGTGACCTGTGGGGTTGCCATTTGATTCCCACGTGAGTCTGGCTGTGCACCCCCGGGCGGCTCCTGCTGTCTGGGTGCTGGTGCTGGCATGGGAGCAGGGCTGGAACACTCCTGGTCTCTGAACCATGTTATTTCCAGGGACTGAAGCAGTCAAACTAGACATGTATTGAGCACTTGATGTGTGCACGGTGCTCCTCTAGCGACTCCCAGGCCATGGTTTCCAGACACTGGGGCCAGTCAGTCTCTGAGGATTTTCTCCAGGCACAGGCAAGTGTGGAAACGAGGGCAGCGTGGTCAGTTTCATAAATCAAATGTATGAGTTTGAAGGACCATCTGACCAGTTTATTCTGAGGTTATATCCTGTCCAATTTATTTTAAGCTCTGGTGTCTTTTCTCGGTTGAAGTGGTGTTGATAGTTGGTGGTTTTTTCTACTGTCTACATCAGAAGTTGGAAACCCTAGGTTATTCCATCCCCTCCTAAAAAGCAAAAAAAAAAAAAAAAAAAGCTGTGCTAAGTTGCTAATCCTGGAAGCTCAGTCTTCAAGCAGTTGAAATCTTGCAAGGGTATAAGACTTAGTATCCTTGCATATGGGAAGAATGGCATGTGGTGCCATCCAGGAGGTGCGAAGGGTCCTACAGACCCCCCAGAAAGAAGTAGCTACAGCTGTGTAAGGGGTTGGTGAAAGGGTTTTGGATGGCCTGGGCTCTGTTGGGTGGGTGTGAGTCTGAAAGCTGGAAACTGCGCCAGGAGCTGGGGTGTGGGGGGCTGGGTCACATGCCTGGCAAGGAGGCCCAGTGGTGCACATGTGATCAGTGAACTCACGGGACAAGGAGGAGACAGGGCCGGGGATATACTGGGGGCAGGCAGCCCCTCAAGGGGCCTCACAGCTGTACAGAGAACCACAGATCTGAGAGATAAATTGAGAGAAGCAGAGTCTAGAAGGAATCCAGTAATTTGAAAGAAGCACAATCCAATAATTTAAAAGTTAATCAGAAGTTATTTGGAGAGAGCTAATGAAAGCCTGAATTCAAAATGAATGTGTGGTAGAGTTGGTCATATCGCGAGAGAGGATTATGTTTTAGGAGGTGCATAAGGGGATATTTCGGGGTGTTGGAGATATTCTCCGGTGTGGTATACCTGTGCTGGTTATGTGGGTATAAGTCTATTCTAACAGAACTGGTGTGCTTTCTAGCGCAAAGTTTTACCTCAGTAGAAAAGAAAAAAATGGGGAGAGAAAGTACCCGCAGCCTGGTGAGGACAGGATGTCATGAATGGAGACTCTGCCCCTTCCTGCCTCACACCTGACACCTTGGACTCACGTACAGCTAATGCCTGTTGGCTGACGTGGCGCTGAGGGATGCTGGAAGTGAGAAGGTCAGAGGGTCTCTGCCCCCATTGGCTCTGGAAGTTTTTTACTGAGTCTAGATGACAAGACACCATCAGGTAAGGGATAAGGAAGCCTGGGGAGGGCTCGAGGGGCTGAGCCTGGCTGGTGTGGCAGTCTTGAGTACTGGCGAGCTGCCGTGTTTTTCACAGTGTACCCCTGATGGTGACAGCAAGGCTCACAGAAGCTGTTTCTCCTTCAGGTTCTTTATCTTGTAAAGTAATTATGAATATTAGTTTCATGTTTTCACACATTCATTACTCATATGCTCAGGCTCCAGATGAAATGCCACGTGGAGTTCCAGGACCAGCCTCTAAGGGAGTCGGGCCGCTGTCTTGGAGAAACCGCTAGTGTGCTCATGGGCGGGTGGGCCTGGATTGGGTTCCCTGCGAGACCCCGCCAGGAAAGGGGGCACGGTGTTCAGCACACGCTGGTTCTCTCCTGATCCCATCTCCCTCTCCTTCTGCAGTCTCAGGGGTTGCTGGGAAGATCTCATTCACTGCCTCATTAGAAATCTGGGGCTCCGGGAAAACTGATTCTAGCCTGGAACTGACTTGTGAGACCCCCCTTGTGAGCCCCGAGCTTCTCTTTCTCTGGAGAGAATAATCAGGAATTCAGATTATCTGGGGCCGGCTGAGGACAGACACCCTGAAGCCCCCCGGGGGGAGTGATTTCAGTTCCGTCTTGCTTTGGAGAAGCTGGGCTCAGAGTCGTCAGTGAGCAGCCGGGAAGTTTGTGTGGGGGGCGCAGGCTGCAGCAGAGACTGTTAATGATTGCTGAGGGTTGTCGGCCGTGACCGGCAGGCGGCTTCCCGCTGGAGCTCGCTGCCCCCCGGCTCTTCCTGTCCGCCGCGCTGCGCTTGTGTCAGGCTGGGGTCAGGTGCGCTCCCCTGGATGCCTGCTTCTCAGTGACAGGTGGTGGACAGGGCAGTCACAGGGGGATGTGCAGGGCTGTCCAAGAAGACAGCTGCAGAGGAGCTCTTACCTTGACCAGCGTCTCTTCCCAGGATGTGAAGCAAGCTTCACGTGGAGAAGGGGAGAGAGACCCACTCTCCGAAGTCTAGTTTGTGCGGGATCAGGACGGCCATCCCTGGGCTTGTGTCCTCTGTCCAGCATGAGACACATATGCAGGTGGACTCCTGGCTTCTTACTACTTTGGAGCAGGATTTTTTTTTTAAGCAATTCAGATATTTTCTTAAAATCCAGCAATGATGACTGGCTGGCTCCATTTCTGAACTCTTTTCTTCCCTGACTTGTGAAAATAATGATTTAAAGTGTGGTGACTGGACCAACTGTGGTACGTCCTTGCAACAGACTCCTACTCAGCAATAAAAGGGAATGAACTGTTGATAAATGGGATTTCATGGGTATACCTCAAAGGCCTTGTGCTAAGTACAAGAAGCCAGTGTCAGAGGTGGCGCCCTGGATGGTTCTGTGTACATGCTATTCTCAAAGGACAAGGCTGTGGTGCTTGCCAGCAAAGGGCGGAGCGGAGACTCTGACGTTAAGGGAACAGCTCAAAGGAACTTTCTGGTGATGCCACTGTTACGTGTCCACACAGATCTATACATGTTTGAAAATGTGTAGAACCGCACACCAAAGAAGTCAGCGTGATCATTAAAGAACAGTCGAAGTGAAAACCATAATGAAGACAGGACCAGCATTTATTAAGGGTTCCTGTGGACCAGGAACTATGCTTCAGTGTTTTCTCCTCTACCGTCCCGTTTAATCCTCACTGTCTCCTTAGGAGATAGGTGCCTGATTATCTCTGTTTTTTTAGAGGAGGAAATAAAGGCCTGAAGGGTTAAAAACTTGCCCCTCAGACAAGCAATAAGTAGCAGAGCCAAGGCTGACATCAGGTCGCTTTTAGGGCCTGGACTTGGAGTGCTTGGTACTGCCATGTTCTACTGGTTCAAACCAGCCATGAGACCAGCCCAGCTCCACAGAGAAGGAAAACGGGTTGTGCCTCTTGCTGAGTTGACCACAGGCACTAAGAGAGGGAGTTGTGGAGGGCCACCTGGGCTGCTGGCCCCCAGCACCCCTGCTGTCATTAGCTGACCACCTGCCATGGGTCAGTCTAGCCCCTGAGTTGGGTACTGCAGCTACAGGAGAGAGAGGCACCATTGTCTCTGCAGTGGAGGAGCTCAGTTCTCCCTCGAAGTTCAGTCCCATTTTGCAGGAGTGTTGACTCCTGACCTTCCCCTTTTGATGGTGTATGAAATTCACCCTTGTACTGAGGATGGGTCACAGGGGACCAGAGTTCTTCAGAAGCTCTAAACGTCATTGTCCAGACCTCAGTGAATTCAGTTTATAGTAATTCAAAACTAAGGACCTGGCTGCCTGCTGGGAACCCTGCCAGGGAGAATTTGCTCTCTTGTTCTGAAACCTTGTAATCATCATTTAAGCCCTGAGATGCCCCAGAGCTGAATGGAAGGTGGTTCCTGGCCTGGCATAATGGGCTCCGAGTCTTCCAGTAGCTTCTGTCCCTGCCCTGGCTTCTCTGACGGCAGTAATGCCTGAAGATAACGTTTCCAAAACTTCCACCCGGGAGCCCCCTGAGTGGCTCAGGCTTCGCAGCAAACCCTCTGCCACAGGCAGTGGCGCCCTGCCCCGGGCTTCTCCAGGGATGGGTGGCACCGAGAGCCCTGGGATCAAGCTTCTCTTTAAGAGGATCTCCTCCCGTCTTCCTGCCCTCGCTCGTGCACCTTGCTTCCTGCCAGCCCCCAGAAGAAATCTTTCCTGCTTGATGTTTTGTAAGCGAGTGGGAAACTATGAAATAAGCATTTGCTTATGAATTAATTTTTGGCACACGCGGGACTCAGCAAGTCTCATGGCACCCGCATATCCGTCCTTCGAGTCCTTGCCAGTTTCTGTGTTCCTTCCTCCTGAGATGTTCCCACCAGCACCCGGAGGGTGCTCCCCCACTTCCTCTTCCCTGAGGGAGGGCGGTCGCTGGCCTCACCTGGGGAGCAGGAGGAGGAATCTTTGAGCACACCCAGTGTTTGGGTTTCTTTTTTTTTTAAGCACATGCAAATGTTCGGGGATCTATGTGCTAACATGACCATAGAAAACCCCACAGCAAATAAACAGGACAGATCAAAAAAAATTTTTTTTGCTTAATTGCTTCCGGTTGCAGAAGCACAGTGAATTGTATGTATCAAATGGCTGCCCACGGCTCTTCCTATGCCAAGTCTAGCCTACAGACACACCCAGAAAGGATTTTCTTTTCCGCACGTATGCAGCCTGCGTTGGAAAATGTGAGAAGCGCTGTCGGGAACCTGGCTGTGGGTTCAGCTGAGAGAGCTCCCTCGTCTAGTGGCCTTTCCATCACCACACACTGATTTATTTTTTAATTTTTTATTTTTTGAAGTTGGCTTAAGATGTCATCCCAGGAGCCAGTTTAAGATAGGAAATCTCCCATTGCCTCCAGAAGAAGTCACCGCAAGAAGGCACTGGCGGGGGCGGGGGAGCACATGATCTGGAGGCCTGCCCTGACCTCAGCGAGTGGCGAGGGCGGTTTCCTTAGCCTTTGCTGGAGATGGAGGGCCAGCTGGTAAGAAAGATCAGCCTTAGTTTGACAGAGCACCACCCCAGGAGGAGGAGGAGATTGGTGTGCAAGCGAGCGAGAGTTACGTAAAAGGGTGTTGTATTTGGCAGGGGAGTGAGAAATGAGTCACTGGTGAGCGGTGTTTTCTGACCTCGGGTTTTATCCACGTGGGAGGAGAGCTTGGCCAGCAGTGGAGTCGGGAGACTGCTGTCTCCCCAGCCCGAGGAGGCGGGTGTGAGAGCCGTTGCCATGACAATAAGAGGAAGGCAGGTGGCTCAGTCCCCTCTGCCCTTCGGCTGGAGCCATGCAAGGTCTGGATGGCAAGGCTTCCCAGCCTGGTTCAGGCAGAGGCTGCAGGCACTGCCAGCCGGCCATGCTGGGAGAGTGGGTGGTGTGGGGTCAGGAAATTTGAGGGACGTCGCCCAGAAGGGCAGGCAGAGAAGGGAGCTTGGCCTCCGTGGTGGAAACACCTAGGCCAGAGTCCCAGCCTGCTCTCGCCAATGGGGTGACCTTGGACTTTCTCAGGATGCTCAGAAACTCAGTTCTCTCATCTGGGAGTTAGAAGAACTGAGTCCCTTCCTTACGCAATTGTTGAGAGGATTTAACGGTCACATGGGGCTAAGAGTACGCGTCCCAGTTGAGTTGCAGGAATAGGACTGCCCAGAGCTGGTTTGGTGGAAGAAGGCCAGTCTACCTCGTCTAATCACCTCCCTCCGCAGGGCTCAGGGCAAAGTCCTAGACCTCCCCGCCCAGCTCCTGCACAGGAAGGAGGACAGTATCCATCCCCACCTCACAGGGCTTCTGCCCTGTTGGAGAGGGTGATTCACTGAAAGTGCCTCACTCAGGGCCCAGGCCATAGAAGGACCTCAAAAGGAGGTGGTGATTATTTATATGAATGCTGTCTTTATTATTTAAAATGTGCTTTGTTTTGTTCAGTTTGTTTTCTATCAGAAACCCAACTTTGTCTAGTGGTTGATGATCCAGTGGGCCTGGGAGAGTGTTTTGTTTTATGTTCTTCTCACATAGAGTTCACTTAAGTCCCTCTCACCAAGTCTGTATTTGAGATGATTTTAGAGATCCAGGAGGGTGGGAGGCTTCTTTGCCTTGGGTACTAGTTTCTTACTCTGGGTGAAATAGAAAGCAACGGCCAGTCCAGTTACCTGCACCCTGACCCGGGACATTTTTTTCCTTCTCTGTTTTATTATTATTATCGTTACTACTTTTTGGTCCTAATCATGCTTGGACATGGACCCTTCCTCTCCATTCCCGTGAATCTGACGTGTCATTGAACGAGTCTTTGGGGATTATTGGTTTAGATACGTGTTTTGAGGTGAAGACTCAGAATCCACAAATAGTTCCCATTGTTGGGAATATAAGACTTGAATGAACACTCCCCTTCCTGCCTAGCTGTCCAAGTGATGGGGCCTGGATGCCATAGGGACCTCCAGGGCAAGACATTGCTGCGAAGAACATCAGCGTGCGCCTTTTCCCTTGGGTTGGAACAGCTCTTTCAAGGGTAGGATATGCATGCTGGCTTGTGCTGGTGAAGGAACTAGAGACCCAATGTTATTTTTCTTCTTTACTGAGTAGCAAAGCCAGCAGTGTAGGCAGAAGTGGACAGTTCCACACAGCTGTTCACCTGGCCTTCCCTAAGGGAGGGGACTGCAATTGACAGGGAGTGGGGAGAGATCTTTGGATGGGCTTCCTAGGTGGCGCTAGTGTAGCCTGGTTCAGGCAGAGGCTGCAGGCACTGCCAGCCGGCCATGCTGGGAGAGTGGGTGGTGTGGGGTCAGGAAATTTGAGGGACGTCGCCCAGAAGGGCAGGCAGAGAAGGGAGCTTGGCCTCCGTGGTGGAAACACCTAGGCCAGAGTCCCAGCCCTGCTCTCGCCAATGGGGTGACCTTGGACTTTCTCAGGATGCTCAGAAACTCAGTTCTCTCATCTGGGAGTTAGAAGAACTGAGTCCCTTCCTTACGCAATTGTTGAGAGGATTTAACGGTCACATGGGGCTAAGAGTACGCGTCCCAGTTGAGTTGCAGGAATAGGACTGCCCAGAGCTGGTTTGGTGGAAGAAGGCCAGTCTACCTCGTCTAATCACCTCCCTCCGCAGGGCTCAGGGCAAAGTCCTAGACCTCCCCGCCCAGCTCCTGCACAGGAAGGAGGACAGTATCCATCCCCACCTCACAGGGCTTCTGCCCTGTTGGAGAGGGTGATTCACTGAAAGTGCCTCACTCAGGGCCCAGGCCATAGAAGGACCTCAAAAGGAGGTGGTGATTATTTATATGAATGCCGTCTTTATTATTTAAAATGTGCTTTGTTTTGTTCAGTTTGTTTTCTATCAGAAACCCAACTTTGTCTAGTGGTTGATGATCCAGTGGGCCTGGGAGAGTGTTTTGTTTTATGTTCTTCTCACATAGAGTTCACTTAAGTCCCTCTCACCAAGTCTGTATTTGAGATGATTTTAGAGATCCAGGAGGGTGGGAGGCTTCTTTGCCTTGGGTACTAGTTTCTTACTCTGGGTGAAATAGAAAGCAACGGCCAGTCCAGTTACCTGCACCCTGACCCGGGACATTTTTTTCCTTCTCTGTTTTATTATTATTATCGTTACTACTTTTTGGTCCTAATCATGCTTGGACATGGACCCTTCCTCTCCATTCCCGTGAATCTGACGTGTCATTGAACGAGTCTTTGGGGATTATTGGTTTAGATACGTGTTTTGAGGTGAAGACTCAGAATCCACAAATAGTTCCCATTGTTGGGAATATAAGACTTGAATGAACACTCCCCTTCCTGCCTAGCTGTCCAAGTGATGGGGCCTGGATGCCATAGGGACCTCCAGGGCAAGACATTGCTGCGAAGAACATCAGCGTGCGCCTTTTCCCTTGGGTTGGAACAGCTCTGTTCAAGGGTAGGATATGCATGCTGGCTTGTGCTGGTGAAGGAACTAGAGACCCAATGTTATTTTTCTTCTTTACTGAGTAGCAAAGCCAGCAGTGTAGGCAGAAGTGGACAGTTCCACACAGCTGTTCACCTGGCCTTCCCTAAGGGAGGGGACTGCAATTGACAGGGAGTGGGGAGAGATCTTTGGATGGGCTTCCTAGGTGGCGCTAGTGGTAAAGAACCCAACCGCCAATACAGGAGATATGAGACTAGGGTTCGGATCCCCGGGTTGGGAAGATCCCCTGGAGAAGGGCGTGGCAACCCACTCCAGTATTCTTGCTTGGAGAATCCCACGGACAGAGGAGCCTGGTGGGCTACAGTCCATGGGATTGTACAGAGTCAGACACGACTAAAGTGACTCAGCACACATGCACACATTTTGGATGCAAAGTGTTAATCTCCTTCTTTCCTACAAAATCCACAAGCCAGTATTAGTTTCTAAGAGGAGATGTCTTCAGGAGACCCTTTGGGTTTTCCACGGTCTCCAGAATTTGACTAAGAAGAAAAAAATGTCAGAAAATTTGAAAATGGTTGTGCCATCATTGTCTCCTGTTAAATCCACGATAAGTCTCAACTGTCCTTCCTTCTTTCTCTTCCTTCAGCTCTAGCAAGAGGTTCTTCCTAACTTTCTCTAGTGCCTTCCAAGTATGGAGTTCCTCTTACAAACTTCTAAGCCCATACCAGTTTCTGCTCTGCTGGCTCATGATACCTTAGTCCCAGGCTTGGCAAACTATGGTTGGCAGGCCGAATCCAGCCAGGTGCCTGCTTTTGTAAATAGTTTTACCGGAACTCAGCCAGCCCTCCAGTAACCTTTAGGGTCGTGTCTGGCCACTCTCATGCTGCCAGAGCAGAGCTGAGGGGTTGCACCAGAGATAGAATGGCAGCAAATCCTAGCATATTTACCGTTTGGCCTTTTACAGAAAGCCTCTGCCAACCCTTACGTTTTTTTAATCTTTGCTGACTAGATAGGAAGCTGCCTAAGAAAAAGAACCATGTCCTGGTTTTTTTTTTTTTTGGCTCTACTGGGTCTTTGTTGCTGTGCCCAGGGTTTTTCTAGTTGCAGGGAACAGGGGCTACTCTCTACTTTCAGTGTGCAGGCTTCTTATTGTGGTGGCTTCTCTTGGTTGCAGAGCACAGGCTTTAGGGTGAGCGGACTTCAACTCTTGCGGTGCATGGGCTTAGTTGCTCTGAGGCGTGTGGGATCTTCCCAGACTAGGGATCAAACCTGTGTCTCCTGCATTGGCAGGTGGATTCTTTGCCACTGGAGTAACAGGGAAACCCAAGAACCATGTCTTAACTGTTTTTTTCTAGGTTCTTCACTCCTTGGTAGAGCAGTGGTTTGCAGTTAATACTAGCTAGGTGATTAATATCCTAGTACCCAGAGAATTTGGCCATTTACTCAACTAATAAATGGAAATTCAGAAGAAGAGAGGCCTCTCCTTTTTCTTTCCTGTTTTAATCAGTGGGGAATCCCCCATTCCCTTCCTTACCACTAAAGGCATATATTCTCTCCATCATCCTGCTTACCACCTTTCAACGCAGATATGCAGGGCAAGCTTGGGCGGCTCCTTCCCCAGTGATATGTGTGTGGCTCAGGAGTCCTGAGTTTTCATCTGAAAGCCCTCTCTGACTGTCCACCCCAGGGCCCCACATCTCACGTCAGTCGCTCCCTGGTGGCCTGATGCTGTGCAATATCTGTGTCTCCTGCAGCGGTTTTCCTTGTGGTGAGCACAGGGACTCCTTGAGACACCTACAGTTAACCCTAAAATATGTGAGAGGCTGGCACCCAGTCTACAGCCTCTTTGTCATCTTTTTCCTTCAAGTTCCCTGGATGACCTCCTCCATCTGTGTGGCTCCCAGCTACCGTCTGTGCCAACAGCTCCAGGCCCCACCTCCTTGCCCATCTGTAGATTTCTGCACACACCCCTGCTGGGCATCTCCACGTGTGCTAGCTCTCAGTTCACGTAACCCCAAGCCTGTCCGTCCCCTCTGGTCCTCCACCCGCTGCCTTCTTGTGTCCTGTATCGAGGTCAGCAGACTCCCCACTGCCACCCTGCAGTCACTCACCCGAGCTGGAAACAGTGACATAATCCGTCTCCTCCCTTCTGATTTCCATCAGGAACTCATTCCGCTCCCACTCTGCCTCCCAGTGTTCTCATAGTCGGGACTTCGTTAGGACTTGTCACAAGCCAGTCGACACCCGAAGGTACGCGCGACACGCCCCAAGTGGCCCAGCCAGGGCTGGGGGAGCTGGATTGGAAACAAAACACTCTAGCTTCAGAACCTCTGTCCCTGACCAACATCCTACACCCCCTGCTGGCTCAGGGCCATCTGAGTTCTGAGCCTGAGATGGGCTGTTCGCAGCCTCCCTGCTTTGGGACATTTCTGCCTGCCACGCTGCAGTCAGCCATGCCTGGACCACCTGGTTCCCTGCCATGGAGGATGGAATCCACGGGCTGCTGGGGTGATCCGCTGGAGCCTAAGTGCCCGGCCCCCTCTGGTTCTCACGTTCACCTCCGAGCTCATTGTCCCGCGGCCACACCTGCTGGTTCTCCAGCCCTGGGCCTGTACTGAGATGCCTGTGCTCCGTGTGGGACGTGCCCAGTTCCCCTCTGCCTGGCATGCTCCCCGGGCCCTGTTTGAACTGCCTCCTGGTCTGGAAGCATCTTAATCTCCTGAGGCAGAGGCAGTAGTCTCTTTGTGTGGGCAGTTCATTTACTTAGCAGTCAGCACACTTGACGTGGAGGCTCGTTGTGAGACAGCGGGAGGCAGAGATCAAGCCAGCTTTCACCCCCAAGTTCCTCAGGGAAGTCTCTGCATGTGTCGGCTGAGGGAAACTTGAACTGCCCCTAACGAATAAATGCAGAGAACCGTGCTCTCTAGGCTTATTCTGGGGGTTATATGAGAAAATATATGGGGAAAAAAAGAAAATATACGGAAAGCCCTCAGCGCAGAATGCTGCCTAATACATACTCCCTGCTCATGATTGGTTTTTTGGTTATCTGTCTTCCCTCTCCTCCCTGCCCCTCAAGAGTGGTAATTTCTCCCAAGATCAGACTTTGGTCTTACTCTGCAGCACTTGGACCATGGTCAGAGCTGAGTGAATGTTCCCTGAATGAATCAAAAACCTGAACTCTATGTGGCCACCATGTTAATGTTCGTTTACTTGTTCTTTCCTGAATATCAACGTGAGGATGTGAAATGTGAAGATGTGTTGTTGACAGTTACCACCATTTTAGAGAAGCACCTTCTTTAAGTATGGGAGGGAGTGAAGTTTATTTGAACCCAAAGAAAACACATAATGTCAGTGTGGAGAACTCTCCTTGTGATAACAGACACACTTGTTGGGTCTGCCCTTCCTCGTAATAACTATAGATGGTAGTAATCATCTGTGTGTGTGCGTGCATGCACACACATTCAGTTGTGTCCGCCTCTGCGACCCCACGGACTGTAGCCCACCAAGCTCCTCTGTCCATGGGGATCCTCCAGACAAGAATACTGGAGTGAATAGCCATGCCCTCCTTTAGGGGATCTTTCCATTCCAGGGATCGAACTCATGTCTCTTACGTCTACCTGCATTGGCAGAAAGGTTATTTATCACCGAGCCACCTGGGAACCCCGGTGGTGATCATAATGGATACTAAAGTGTGAGCATTCACGTGCCAAGAGCGAGGCTCGATGCCCTCTATGCATGGTCGTGGGTGGGCAGGTCCTGCCTGGATCCGCTTTTGCTCCGTGGGAGATAAGAGGATCCAAGAGGTCAGGGTACTTGCTTAGGGTCACAGGCTTTGTTTTCTGCCAGAGCCTGATTTCTCAGCCCTCTGCAGGGCTGCCTCCTGAATGAGAAGCCTCCAACAGCCTCCCTGGCATGGCCCCTCCCGGGAGACCAGGGAGATAAGCCAAGCCCCCCCACCTAGAAGACCTTGCTTCTGTTTTTCGGTCACATTAGCATTTGGGCTCCTCTCTGTTCTTCTTTTTGTGAGTGTACTCATTTTGGAGGGCAGTCTGCCTTCCAGAGAAGCCCCAAGATGGCTTGTGTGTCTTTGGTTTGGTTGTATCACCGGCCTGTAAATGACAGAGGAGAGAACCATGAAGGACTTTACTTTCAGGCTGAGCATCTCATTTGCCAAATAAAAATTGCACACATCATACGTGCGGCTTCCCCTCTGGTGGCTGCCGGGGTCCCAGGTGTCTGCAAGTTAATGGGAAGGAAAGTCTCTTGCATAACTTCCTCTCTGTGGAGACAGAGGGCAGCTCATTTAATAGGGCTCCTAAGAAGAGGTAGATCATGTTACTACAATTTTGGGGTTTTGCTTGCCTCTCAAGGTGCATATGTAGTTGGTATAAGGTGAGGCTTATTAGAATTCTTGCCCATTTTGCATGCCCTGGATCCTCCCCCTATTTGAGTCCTGGGTAGGTTGAAGGATATTTATGTTTTTGCAGAGGGAAAAGGAAGTGATTGGTTGCCTCCATTCAAATGCCTTCTAGGGCAGACACAGTGCGTGGTGCCTCTGTGTACTTGATCTGGGCTGGGCATGGGGTAGCCCTAGTTACAGATGGGAAAACTGAGTCCCGAAAGATTCAGGGGGTCTTTCCCACAGTCACCTAGTTAGCAGAGCTGAGACATGGTAGCCAGGTCTGTCTCTCTCAAAAACCTCTTAACTTTCTACCGCACTGGATTGCCTTGCAGTTGCATGGGTCCAACACCAGGGAGCTAATGAGGACCCCACAGCCACGGTGGTGTTTTTCTTATGTATTTATTTATTTGTTTGTTTATTTATTTATCATGGTGGTGTTTTGCATCTTCCAGAGTAGCATCTGCCTTGTTGTTGATGGAGGCAAGGTAGGCAGCGCTGGTTATTTGGTCAGAGAAGCAAGTGGGCACTGCTTGGTTATGTAGTGATTTCTCAGAGTCGACTTAAGAGCCACACAGTGAAAGTACATTCGGCCTTACAACAATGTCTGAACTCTTCCGTAGTTTCTGCCTGTGTCCTTTCTCTGGTCAGAGGGGAACTTGCCTCTCACATAGTAGAGGTTCTGGCTCAGTTGCATTTCTATGAGTTTTCTGGAATCCACGCTGGGGGAGCAGAGGGGCAGGAGCGTGAAGCCGGTTGTGCTGCACACGGCTGTTGCAAACCCCTCTACTATTTCCAGTTAGCGGATGCATGTGTGAGTTGTATGCCTGTCTTCTATTTACAAGAGGAAGTATCCCATTTAATTTTATTTTCACACCAAGAGCCCAAGTGTTAAGAGAACATAGTGTTCTAACACTCCCTCGGTTATCAGCTGCAGAGCGGAGGTTGTATATTGTCACATACAGTTTTCCGAGTGTATTTCTACATTTGTTACCTGGCAACCTTGCCACGTCGAGACAGGAAGATGTATGGCTTCCTACCAGATCCACACTGTTTATACTGCAGAAGGTAGGTGGTGTCTTCCTCACGGGAATATAGAAGAGGAGAAGGCTCAGCTTCACAGGGCTCAGTTGAAAGGCTCAGGCTCATGGGGCAGAGACGTTTCTGTGGCTGACCCAAGGGCAGGGCTCCAGTGGAAGGATGGCTCTTATCCTGCTTGGAGGAGTGACTTCTGTGTCTTTGACCACTTCTCAGTTTTGATGAGAAAGGCAATTCCCAATATAGGGATGACAGACACGATATCCCCTTTCGAGCTGCTTGTAGCCCTTCAGGGTCTTCTGTTGAGCAGATCGCTGGTATGGAAAGCAGTGTGGCATGGGATTTGCATGCTGAGTGGGGCCTCGGGGCATCAGAGCATCCCACCCCCCAGCTATGCCCTGTGTCATTAACCTGCATCCCCAAAAGACACTTGTATTCAAAACCCTGCAGCCAGGTTTGAAAGTCCTCTGGGTTGAAGCTGCAGGTTCCAAGACTCGGGAAAAGCTTGCTGAGACCAAGGACAGTGAATTTTCCAGCACCTGTAACATTGCTTGAGAAATGCTTCAGAGGGAAAAGTTCCCATGGTAACAGTTTTTGAAAGAGTCTTATGGCCTCCATAGGTTAGACAAGATAGCAGTGATGGGACCTGGCAGCACAGCCCATCTGCACACACTCCTGGTGATGCCAGAGCCAGAGTCTGTCCTCAAGGCCCACAGCACTCACCGGGATGAGTGGATCCCAGGGCTTCCCGCCGGTGTTTCCCTCTGCAGTTCTGCCCTCTGTTGACCTCCCTAATGAGGAGGGCTTTGCAGTCTGCTTGACTCTGCAAGACATTGCCTGTTGAGAAAGAAGACGACAGCTGAGTCCTCCTGGAAGTATTTAGAAACCATCCGTTAGCTTTATTATTTCTTTTGGCTGTGCCCTGCAGCACATGGATCTTAGTTCCCCTCCTTAGGGGTCAAACTTACGCCCCCAGCATTGTAAGTTCAGAGTCTTAATCATTGGACCACCAGGAAGTCCCCATCAGTTAGCTCTCAGTATATGTGTTTTGAGTGTTCCAACCTTGTTTAGAAAACTCAGGCTGTTTATTTGGTTTCACATGGTTCTTTGCTCTTGGGTGTTAATGTCATTCCTGGTATCATCAGGAAATGGCCTGAGAGGAAGCCACAAGATTCCTTACAGTTTTATTCTATAGCAAGTGGATTTTTTTTTTTTAATACCTGGGGAGGACTTGATCCCTGAGGGTTCTGAACATGGACAGTCATCCTGAGTGTCCTTAATGTGGAAATCTATTTCCTACTGTTTAAACTTTAAGATGATCCCTAACTGGCTTAAAGTCCTCAACCCACAGCAGAGGAAAACGTTGCAGGAAAAAAAAAAAAAACAAGGTCATGCTGCATTTTTTTGGTAAGCACAGGAATCAACATAGAGATGTTATGTAACTTCTATTTATATCCTCCTTGCTCACTATCTGCAGGCAGACAAGAGTCGCTGAGAAGGGATTTAATGAGCTCTCTGGGTTTGCTCACCTTCCTGAGCTGGTAGAAACCAGCTTGTTCTCAAGTGCGTCAGCAAAGAATCTGCCTGTGGGTGGGCGGCCGGGGTAGGTGGACAGACTTGTTGCCATGGTGTTCTTTACTTCCTCTGTCTCTCAGCCATCTCACTCCCCCCTTCCCTGACTCCTTCCTCTCCCTCCTTTTCTTTTCTTTCTTTCTGCTCCCCCCCCCGCCCCCCACCACCCGTCGATAAGCTTGCTTGTTTCTCACACCTAACTGGGGATTCTTGGAGCTGTCCCCAGAAAGAATGTTTTCCTTTCCCCCTAAGCATTCCCATTGTGTGGCTCTAAGACATCAGAAAGGTTTTGCCTAAGGTGTCTTTTTCCCCCAACCCTCACCTATTTCTCTTCCTAGGATATATTTTTTTTTATTACCGGCCCCTTCATCGTAGGTACCTATCCTAGGAGTCTTCAAGCTCAAACAGAAATGAGCTTTCTTGTAGCTATCGGGTTGCGCATGAACTGGGCAGATTCCATTGCCAGTTGCCCCAGAGAAAAAGGGCGGTCGGCATTTCCATCATCCCCCTTTGTGCTCTTGGCCTGGGTAGGGTGAAGTCTCCTGTCTCATCTAGCACATTATTAAATGGAACCGCATGAAAACAAGAGAATGTGTTTGTCCCATGGTTGATAATTCTTGGAGCTCGGGCAACATCTGTTATCTGAGGGTTGCGATTACTCAACCTGCCTTTAAGAAACGGAGAAGTGGCTGCTCCATCCAGTTCTCAGCAGGGAAGCAGAACTGGCCTTCTTAGAAGCCCCAGGGGTGCCCACCTGCTCCCAGCGGTTCTGATGGCTTTGCCTGTGGGTCACATTCTCACCGGAACCTAGGTATTTAAAAGATGTGCTTTCGGGAGGTTATAATGAAATTGTTATTAGAAAAGAATAAGTAGTTCCCGTGAGGACAGGCTTAAACAAACAAACCAAAAAAAAAAAAAAAAAGAAAAGCCAAAACCCACCCGTGCCTTGCCCAAGAGTTGTGCAATCCTTAATAGCAGTAGCCTGTTTGAATAATCAAAGGCGAGCTGACTTCCCCTTAGTAACTTCTGTTAAAGACATCTGCATAAAATATCCCCAGATTCCAGACCAAGAAGGTAACTTTTTTTCCCCCTCTGAGTAACTGGAGGGACTTTCCCTTTGGAAAGCTTCCAGCAGAGCTAACTTCATGGTTGAGAATACTTTCTCATTAGAAACTAGGACTCCAGTGGCTAGAGTCCTGACTTGGGGGCATTACAGACACGTCACACGCAAGCCCCGACCCAGAGCCTCTGAGAACAACCTCCATGACATCCGTAGCTGACTGCGACCCTTGGCACGACCCTCCTGCTCCCTGAGTGATCTTTGCCCACATGCGCTTCCTGCGTCCTCCAAGTTCCCTTGTGAAAGTGTCAGAGCCTCCCTGATGGCTCTCCCAGTTTCCTTTGTCTGGGTTTTACACTTGTCATCAAGATGTCCCAGATGCCGAAGTGGGGAGAGTCCTATAAACTATCTGACGTCTTCAAGCCACTTGCTTCCTTTTGAATCCAGGACTTAACAAATTTTTTTGTTATTTAATTGCTGTTGGAGGAAGCTGGTGCTTCAGTTGCCCTCACCATATGGTGTTTGAGAAATGTATTTTCATTAGCCCGCCTTGCAACACAAGCCCGCAGACTGTTCAGCCCTGGGCTTGTAGCTGTGAAGTCAGGGGCGAGAGCCAGGTTATGAGATGGCAGGTCCACGAAGGATTGTCCTTCCGACCCCACAGTTAATAATGCCAGTGTCAGCGAGGCAGAGCAGTTAACAGTTAACTAGCTGGATTAGGGTCAGCAGCAGCCCGAGCGCATCACAGAGGCCTGGGCACACACCTGATAAGCCTCTCAGAGGCTAGAACGCCACATCAGCCTCCTCCTGCTGGTCTTTGGCAGCCGGCGTTTTCCCTGCTTGGCAGGACTTTGAGCTTTCACGGACAGGGACCTTCTGGTTATTGAGTTAAACTTCAGCTGCCGTAGTGCAGAGCTCAACTCGACTTCAGTCTCTCAGGACAGCCCCTCCCTCGGAACTCTTGGGCGTTCACTAAGATAGTAGGTCTTGATGGAGGATGAAGTGGCTGTGAGACAGTCCAGGCGGAGGTCACATGGGGCCTGCCCTCAAGGAGGTTCCAGTCTAGCAGGGGAGAAGGATCGTAAGCCCATTAACATTGAAATATGTGAATTGAGAAACTTGCGAAGAGGGACGCAGCCAGGATGCAGAGCATCACAGGAAAGCCATTTAAGGTGGTCAGGGGCGGTTTCTGTAGGGAGTTGCATTGATGCCCAGGCCTAGCGGTCGAGAAGAGACCTAGGGGTGTGAGGAGCAGAGGGCAGGAATGTTCAGACAGACGGGTTGGCGTGGGCTTGGCATACTGCAGGAACCGAAGGAGACCCATGTCATTGGAGCATCTGCTGGGGAGGGAGTGGGGGTGCACGCAGGGCAGGAGACCTCTGCTTGAGCCAGGAACCGCACTTGTCATCGGGTGAGCGGCTCGATCGGGTGGTCTCAGCAGCCCCTGCCAAGCCTTGTCAGTGCTTCTAAAGGCTCAAAGTTGGCTTGGCTGTGACCTGCTTGGATACATGTCACTGATGCCAGAGCCGTGATCTGTGAAGCCGCCTTAGTGCAGATGAGCACCGAGTATCCTCATCCCGCCATCCACATCCATCCGGCCCTCTGTGCCTTTAACTCATGGATCCCAAGGATGTTTTCTGCTGCCATGTGTAAGCTCCCTGATGGGCCAGTCCGCAGTGAAATGGGCCTGCAGGTTCGGGAGTAAGGGAAGCCCTGGAGAGTACGCTTCGGGGTTGTGGCCGGAGAGGTCACTGCATGGAACGGAGGACAGCAGGTGACGATCGGCCCTCCACCAGGAATGCGCTCGCCTGGCTGGATGTTTTGCTACTTCTCAGCCGTCATCCTTGCCCCCGATGGGCCAGGTGTATTTACTTCTTTTTGGATTTTATGCTCCAGTGGGTGTGTCACAGTTGGATTTCTTTAGAGCAGGGAAGGGAACGTGTCTGGTTAGAATACCCACCAGGTGCAGGCGCTATGCTGGGCTTCCACCACGGTACCTCCTAACTCCTTCCTCCCAGCCTCTCAGTGGCACTTCCCCTTCTCCTTCCTTGGTTACAGATGAGGAAACAGAGGCTGCAGGTTAATAAATGCCGTGCCCACACCCGCCCAGTTCCTCCACCAGCCTCATCCATCTGTTTGGACCTGAGTGTACAGGGCATTAAGTCTTCTGTCTGAGTCCCTGCTGCTCTCCGTATAAACACAGAGAATGGGTGTGCAAAAGATGCTTCTTGACATCAACGTAAGGCTCAAGTTGGATGCCCTGGGGGAACCTTATTGCTGTAAGGCAGGAAAAGTCAATCAGTGTTGATTCATTGGCCTGCAGATACCCAGGATGGAAGTCAGACCAGAGAGCGAAGGTGACCTGGTCTGTGACCTGTATGTCAGTTCTTTCTTTTCTTAATTGGAGTACAATTGCTTTACAATGTAGTGTTCATTTCTGATGTACAGTGATGCGAATCAGCCATATATGTATATACACAGGTGTATGCCCTCTGTCTTAGACCTCCCTCCCAACGCCTCACCATCCCATCCTTCTAGGTCATCACAGAGCACCGAGCTGAGTTCCCCGTGCTGTGCAGTAGCGTGCCACTAAGTTCCTTCTTGCTAACACGGGTGGAACCCCCAACTGAAGTGGAAAGGCATAGTAGCTGCGTGGCCGCCAGGCTCTAGGCGGGGGGCCCACCTGAGCCCTCCTTGGCTGATGCCCAGGGCGCGTTTCTTGGTGATAGTCTCTCCCGGACCACTTGCATCATTCTTTTTGAGTCTCACAGTACACATTGGAGGCTCGCTGAGAAGGCCTCCGTCCCCCAGTCACAGACCCCACAGTGAGGCTCTCGGCGAGCTGGCGCAGGACCCGAGGGTGTCACCTGAACCCCCACAGGGCCCTTTGGTTGAATCATAGAGTCACCCCTGGAGGGGACCCTGGCCCCAGACACACACTGGAGATGGATTTTCTTCCTCTCTAGTTGAGTCGAGGTGCATGGAACGAGATTCTGGAACGTCTGTTTTCACAAGAGTCCTTCTTGGGTCTCTTTGTTTGCTTCAGTGGCTTCCTTTGTAGAAGCCACACATTGACTTAAAGAGTAACCAGAACACTGCCTTGCTCTGGAAGATTCCCACAGAGGTCCCTGCCCCAGTGTCCTGTCGCTTGAGGCAGCTCGGGGCTGCATCTGTCTCCTATCCCGCTGTTGTCTGTCGGCATCGTGGTTTTCTCCGGAGGCTCTTTTCTCCCCCTTGTCTTCTGCTGAGATACAGACAGCTGTACCAGGGCACTGCACGAAAGAGGCCAGCCTCCAGCTTCTGTCAGCAGGTCTGAGAACGGAACACAGAGGAAATCTGGGCTCCTCCCACTGCTTCTCCCTGGGTCTGCTAGGATGAAGCCTGTCCTGCCTCCTTGGCCTCTCTGAGATTTTACTCTTCACTGTTGCTAGAGGTATTACTGCTGACAGTTTACCTGCACATGCAGGGGCTTGGTAAGAGAATATCTTCAACATTTTGTTTAGGAAGTGCAGTTTGTCGGTTGAGGTGACATGGAGGAATATGTGAGATGCAGTCACCATGGGCTGGGGATGAGGGACCAGACCGCTTAGCAGACCGGGCAGACTTTGCTGGCCAGTGCTGTTTTCCATGGGCCTTGGAGGACAGGAAAGGAGAGATGTTATGCTCACAGGTCTCAAAAGAAAAGTGGTTTTTTAAGGAAAAAGGTTGGACTTTGTTGCTTGCTAAAACCAAATTAATTCACCTTGAACACACGATGAAGGTCTAGTGCTTTGCCCTTGGCTTTGGAGCCCAGGCCCTTCCCTGAAGCCCAGTGACCAGATTCATTTGAGTGAGGCCCTCCCTGCCCTCCAACCCCTCTCTTAGACCTTGAACATCAGCCATGAGCAGAAGATGGCTTCTGTCCAGCCTTGGCAGGTCAGAGGAATTGAAACATGCTGTTTATCTCTGAGTTATCAAGAAACGGCTCTACAGTTTGGACGAGGGAGCAACTTTTTTCAGAAAAATGAAGTATGGATGTCCTTTCAACCCATACTTAGTTCACTTCTTGCTTCCTTCTTTACTGTTTTAAAATTTATATTATTCCTGAATTCATGGATGCTGGCAACATCCTTAGAGATGCTGGTGAGCTGAAATTTGTAGATGTTTACTGGTTTAAAGCCATCAAACCTTGCTAAAAAACATCCACCTTAGAGTGAGTATAGTCATTTATACCAGGGGTACGTTTGATTCTTAATGTCCACTTCACTCATTATTAGACTCTTTGCAAACATCAAACTTTTCCTGAAGTGTCAAGCATAGTTGACAATACTAGAAACACCTTTCATGTTGAAAGACTTGGGCCTTTCCGGGCGGTGAGGGGGCGGGGCGTGGGTAGGGGGCGGTGTTTGACACCAAGTTTGTATTCTGCGTTTGGGTGTACTAAACTTGGGGAAGTGGAAGCTAAAACATTTATCTCTATGCCTAACAGAAGCTGAGTGGCTTCTAAAACTACTGAGATTCCAGCTGGATTTTTATTTTTTTCACTTCCTTCTTTGTGATGGTTAGTGGGAAATGCTCTTCAGTGTGTTTTTGCTATTATTCTGCAGGCCGTCTTGACCTACCAGTCCCAGCTGGGATTGTTTATCTTTGGGTGTTTTGAGGACACTAGACTTTGGTCATCACATAACACCCAGCACATGAGTCAATCCACCTGTCTTACCTGCTAACTTCTCTCCTTGGAAAGTGGTATTGATAGATTCTATGCCGCATAGTGAAACAGTTTCCCATAGTAATCGAACTGTGTTTCACATTGTGTTTCATAACTGCAACCTCAATGGACCCCAGCCACGTGACGCACACAAGGCAGGTGGTAAGTCGTGCTTTTCAGATAAGAAACCCAGGGCACAAATGCAGGTAAGCAAATTGCCCAAGTTCACCTGGCTGGTTATCAGGGAGCACTGGCTAAAATTTAGGTTTCCAGACTTGCAGTTCTCTGGGCTCTCTGCCTGAGGCACACGTGTTTTATCACCTAGTTCCTGGTGCATGATCTGTGGGTTTTGATTGCCATCAAGGGTTTCTAAGAAAAGGATCAAGACCTAGAGAGATGACAACAGTTAGGTGAATAGTCTATAATGCCTAGCCCTGGCAAAGCTTCATCTAGCAGAAGGGGCTTGTTTCAGAGCCCATCTTCACAAGTGCATCAGGCCTTGCAGGAAACACAGGCATTCACACGTGTTCCTACCACGGCTATTCTTTACTGTGAGAGGAGTCCGTGTCTGTGCAGCTGAGAGACTTAGGGTGGTAGGTGGGGAAATAGATTATAAAAAGCCAAAAGGTGTTTGGAGTTTGACACACTCCTGCTCAGGGGAGAGGTGCTGAGTGAAGCAGGGGAGCTGAGAGCATGGGCTGAGGCATCAGACCAATGGGGCTTGAGTCCTGGGCACCACCACCGCTTCCCAGCTGTAGGACTTGGCAAGTTATTTAGCCTCTTTGAGCCTCAGTTTCCTCCTCTGTAAAGTGGGGAGAGTGATAACCCCTACCTCCTGGGGTAGTTGAAAGGGTTAAATGAGATACTGTGTCCAAAGCACTTAGGCAGTGCCAGGCAAACAGTAAGCCGTAAGTTACCACTCACTGTAATTTACAAATCAGGGTCCCCAGGAAGTGATGAAATCCCCGATAACCACGGGGCCTGGAAGAGAACCCCACAAGGTAAACCCCACACCTGGACAGCCATTGCTGTCACTCTGTCACCCGCAGGACCTCTGTGTGAGCTGGACATGAATGGGCTGCTCTGTCTGGAGACCCCAGGGCCAAGACTGAGGCGCGCATGTGCCGGAAGCACATGGAGAAGAGAGAAATCCAGGGAGTAATTTCCAGCAGCCCTGGGAAGCGCAGGGATTCAGCATTGTTCAGCAGGTCACGTTTTTCAAATTTTTCCCGTAGCCTGAGAACTGAATTCATTCTGCAGCAGATAAATGAGCACCCAGAGTGAAAGTCATGGGCTGTGTCCCTCAGGGAAATGGCCCGGGCAGTCAGATAGAAAAGCTCGTCCTCTGGAACCTCGGAAGGCTCAGTGGGAGGGTTTCTGGACAGTGCATGACTGCAGGGTGAAATGCTTTCTTTTGGGGAAGGATCCGAGTTTTAAGCAGTCCTAGGAGCGCGGGGACTGCTCCCTCGACCCTCCCCCAGGCCGGGCCTAAGCCACATCCACCTCTGCTTCCTGCCGCTTTCCCTTCCTTTATCTGAGATGCTCATAAACGGCTCCTCCCATGTCCCTTCGAACTTCCCAGGTGGCTCAGTGCTAAAGAATCCGCCTACCAATGTCAATCCACTCCAGTACTAGTGCCTGGAAAATCCATGGACAGAGGAGCCTGGTAGGCTACAGTCCATGGGGTCGCCAAGAGTGGGACACGACTGAGTGACTTCACTGACTCACCAATACAGGAGATGTGGGTTCAGTCCTTGGGTTGGGAAGATCCTCTGAAGGAGGAAATGGCAACCCACTCCAGTATTCTTCCCTGGAAGAGTCTGGCAGGCTACAGTCCACAGGGTCACAAAGAGTCAGACACAGCTGAGCAACTGAGCACATACACGTGTCCCCACAAGTGCAGGCTGGCTGGCTTTGGGTTCCAGGGTACGAAGACTGTCTCCCCCACCTACCCCTACCCCACCTCAAGTCTCTGAACTGGGGAAGATGACTTTTCAGTACGGTGCTCAGTCACTCACCTTCCCTGGTGTGTGTCCAACACCTAGGGAAGGCCCGTGTCTCCCCTTCTTTTCCCCAGACCCCATCCTGCACCATGCAACCGGGCCGTGACCTCTTGCATCTCAAGAAAGGCGTGCCCCCACCCTCTCCTGCACACTTCCGGCCTATTGTCTAGCAGAGCTGCCAGTCCTCCGCTGGTCCCTAACTTTGGGTGGCCTCTGGTTTCAGAAACTGGGAGGGCTTGTCATAAATCACACTCTGTTTCTTTGCAAGAACTTGGCCAGGCATAGTAGGTGGCTGCCAGGCTCATGAAGAGATGTCTTAACTATTTTCAAGAGTGATCTGAAAGGGCGATTTCCTTATTATTTTCAGCTTAAGAGCTCATTCCTGAGTCCCATACAGCTCAGGCAGCCCGAGGAGGGCAAACTGTGTCCACTTGACATCTATCCCAGGGTGGGAATGAAACTCAGGTCAGATTCACCCACCCACCCCCGATTCTGGTCAAGGGGACTGACTTGAACTCAGGCGTGGTTCTCTGTGTTCATTTTCCACTCTGGGCGTCAGTTTCCTCCTCTGTAAAAGATGGAGGGCTGGACTAAATGGGTAGTTTCCAAACAGTGTTCTGTGGAACCCTGGAGTTGCAAGGAGGATTCCAGTGTTAAGAGGGGGTCCTCCCCACTCTACTCAGGCTGAGCAGTTGTACTTATATCTCTCTAATACCTGGTTCTTACCCCAGTGTTAGAGGAGGGAGGGGGAGCAAGTTTCCTTGGTGGGAAAAGCATCTGGAAGTGGCTGACATAGGGTGTTTCCAATTTTAACATTCTCTGATCTGTGGTTTCTTTTTTGTGGTGATGGTTTTTAAACCTGGCTTACAATGGCCACACCTAGATCCCCTCCCCTCCTTTGTCCTCCAGAATTCCCATGTAGGTGGTCACTTTCTCACCTGGTCCAACCCTGACTGCCTTCCCTCAAGCCCCTCCAAACATGTACCTGTTGTCTGTGATGTTGGCACTGGTGCTGGGTCTGCCCCCAAACCAGTCTTTGCTTTTTTGGAGTTGCCTGCTGACCCCTGGGGTGGTGTTCTGTGTGATCATTAAGAAGGTAGGGAGTAGAGATGGCCCTGAGCACAGGGGCAGGGAGCCAGCGAGGCTCTGCCACCTGTCAGCTGACTTCTCCCTACCCCAGCTCTCCTGCCTCTAAAGTGATTATGAATGATGGATTTATGAATGATGGTATCTATCTTGACAGCCTCCTAAGATGCTGATAAAACAGCTTATGTGAAAAGGGCATTGGAATCTAATGTGATTTGGAGATAAGCGGGGAGGGGAGGGTGGTGGTGAAGAGAGATGGGCTGTGAGGGTGTCAGACTCAGATCCCTCTGCTGGGGAAGGTAGCCTCTGAGGGTGGCCCCCAGTCTGGACCACCTTGACCAAGTTTTCTAGCTTTCTGGAAGCAAAGCAGTTGCTTTTTCCGTCTCTCTTTTCATTGTGATATGACTTAATACAATCATATGTATAGATTTTAAGTGTAGAGTTTGATCAGATCTGACAAATACCCTCAGATTTGGTCATATTTGTTTTGTGTGGCTTCTGTAACAAATTACTGAAATCTTAGTAAATTGCTAAAATCACTAAATGTTACAAATTACTAAAATTACTTTCAGCAATAAATTACCAAGAATAATAAATTACTAAAATCATGGTGGCTTTAGAAAGCCAGATATTTTGTCTTACAAGTTCGATATGAGTCTTAACCAGAATAGATCAATATTCAGCAGGGGAGGGGTCTGGGGGAGGGAATTTATTTTCCTGCCTTTCCCAGTTTTTAGGCGCCCCGCATAGTCTGTGGTCCCTTCCTCATCTTCAAATTTCAAAACCAGCCACGCTGAGTGGAGTCCTTCTCATACTTCATCCCTCCACCTTCCTCCTCTACATTTTTTTTTCTTTTTTGGCTGCATCACGTGGCTTATGGCATCTTAGTTCTCCAACCAGGGATCAAACCCATGCTCGCTGCATTGGAAGTGTGGAGTCTTTAACCACTGGACCAGCAAAGGAGTCATACCCCGCCTCTTCTACTTTTAAGCACCCTGGTGATGACACAAGCCCTTTGACTAATCCAGAATCATCTCCCAGTTTTAAGATCAGCTGACTAAGAACCTTAATTCCATCTACAACTTCCTTCCCTTTGCCATGTAAGCTGGCATATTTATGAGTCCCACAGATGAGAGTCTGGACGTCTTTGCAGGGCTGGGGGGATTCTTCTGTCTGCCTCACCTGTGCAGCCTCCATCCCAATCGAGACATTGTCTTCACTCCGTAAAGTTCTCGTTTCCTTTTTGGTCACTTCTCACTCACCACCCACCCCCCTGCCCAGAGGCAGCCCATTTTGCTGTTACTGACGACTCATGCACTACACTAGTTTTATTTGGAAGGGTTACCTCAAACCTGCTGGGTGGAGTGCAGTGAGATTTGGAGAAGTGAAAGTCTCTCCTTGACTCTTGCTTCTAGGTTTGGGAACAGTGGGGAGGGGAGAGCAATTCACTGAAACACTTTTGAGGAGGGCAGTGGGCAGGTAACCATGCAGAGCCTGAGGGGGTTGGGAGCCAGTCCCTGCCTGCTCTGGTCCAAGGCCCCACCTGCCTCTGGAAAAATGGTCCAGAGGAGGGCGCCCCCTTCCCCTCCCAGGCCCTGTGAGGCCCTTGTGATGGAAGGAGGTGGAAGAAGCAGGTCTGTGAACGGTGTGCAGGAACTGAGCCCACCGCCTCTGGGTGACACCAGGCACAGCCTACCCCAGGGAGGCGAGGGGTGAAGGTCTTAGCTCCTCTGCATGCCGTGGTTTTCACTTCTCCTGTACAAGGTCCTCTCCTAACAGCATGTCACTGAGCTTCCCACTCAAGAGACCTGAAAGTTCTCTGTCCTCCCCTTGCTGCTCTGCCGCCCCCGGGGCCCCGGCGTCCTGGGAAGCTGCTGTTTGCCACAGCGCCAGCATATCAGGGGTGCTCTCCACAGGAGGCACGTTATCTCAAAGACCCAAAAGCGTCTCCTGATTTCCGAAAGGAGTGATAGTAACAACTTCTTCATCGGAGCGGGATGGTGGGGGGTGTTAGGTGACAGGCACGGAGGTTCACCCACGCTCCCAGCACCTCATCAGGTCAGCCATCGGGAGGGTCACTGTGATTAGCTCGCTGGGTCTTCATAACCATTCAGGAAGGGCACACACCCTGTTTCGATGCCCGTTTGGTAGATGAGAAGATTTGCGTTTCAGAGATGTTGTCGCTTTCTAAGGTGACACCAGCTCGTGAGTGGTGGAGCTGAGGTCTGCTCTCTCTGACTCTGGAGGTCGTTCTCACCACTGAGCCCCTCAGGTGATGGCTTTGCTGTGGCTTTTCCTCATGACAGTCGGTTAACGGTGGTGCACAACCAACTCATTCTGTGGGCACTGTGCTAAGCGCTTGGTGTGCACCTCAGCAGGCTTTCCGCATGGGTTCAGAGAGGTTGGGTACCTTGCTCAGGGTCCCAGAGCTGGTGGGTAAGGGACCCCAGCCTCAAACCCAGGAGGTCCAGCTGGAAAGCCTGCCCTACTGACCCTCCGTTAAGATATGCTTCCTTCCTTTGAGGCACTGGTGTGGCCTCTCTCCTCTCAGTTCTTTCTGCGAGGCATGATGGGGTTTGCCTGTCTTTTCAGTTTTTTGATGTCCAGTGGCCAAGAATCAGCTGGGTCTCCTTGCGCATCTTCTAGCCCCATCCTTGTTTGATATACTTTTCTGTGCTTACTTGTGTCACCGTACTCGACTGTCCACTTTACCATTTCACTGACCACATTTTGTTTACAAAGCAGCGTCACATCCTTGAGGGACTGAGGACTGTTATAAATAATGCAAAATAAATACACTGGCCATTGCAGAAGCATACAGAAACGTGTGATCCTCCGTGCCTTGCCCTCTCATTTCACCAGAGGCCCCCTTGCCTTGACCCTGTCCAGTGACATCTGGCTGGATGTGAAGCACTGTGTTGGTAGCAGGTGTTGGGTGTGCACTGTTACACTTGCAGATGGCAGACGGCGGGCTTTGGCTGTTCACTGACTTACTTAAAGTGCATTTGTTTTCCTGCATGACCAGATTGCCCACAGATGTTTTTTAAGTTGCCTTCATACCATGGGAAGACAAATGGGGCAGCAACTGAATTTCATTGCCCCAAGCAGCCACCTTCCTGCAGAGTCTCCCCGTGACCCCTGTGGCTGAGATGTTGTGTGACGTCTCTGGGAAGAAAATGTCATCACTGTGTTTGCGTGGTTGTCGGTTTAGGTCTTAATCCCCCGCACATCTCCTTTTGCTTGTCTGCAGACACATCGGCTCTCAAAGAAGTGAACAAGTAGAACTTGCTTCTTCACAAGTGAGCAATTTTCCAGAGTGAACGTGTGTTTTCCTTACCAAGCTACCAGTTTCATGGGGCACATACTCCTTTTTGTTCATACTCCTTCTTGTTGTTTCTCCTCTAACAGGCATAATGCCCAACTCATGACAGGTGTGCAGTAAATAGTGGGTGGTGGATGGATGGATGGATGAGTGGATGGAATACTGGTTGGATGGATGGGCAAAAGAGAAACCTAAAAGAAAATAAAGTAAAGGGCAGTGGAGGGCTTCCCTAGTAGCTTAGCTGGTAGAGAATCCATCTGCAATGCAAGAGACCTCAGTTCGATTCCTGGGTGGGAGTGATCTCCTTGTCTTTTCAGTTTTTTGATGTCCAGTGGCCAAGAATCAGCTGGGTCTCCTTGCGCATCTTCTAGCCCCATCCTTGTTTGATATCACTTTTCTGTGCTTACTTGTGTCACCGTACTCGACTGTCCACTTTACCATTTCACTGACCACATTTTGTTTACAAAGCAGCGTCACATCCTTGAGGGACTGAGGACTGTTATAAATAATGCAAAATAAATACACTGGCCATTGCAGAAGCATACAGAAACGTGTGATCCTCCGTGCCTTGCCCTCTCATTTCACCAGAGGCCCCCTTGCCTTGACCCTGTCCAGTGACATCTGGCTGGATGTGAAGCACTGTGTTGGTAGCAGGTGTTGGGTGTGCACTGTTACACTTGCAGATGGCAGACGGCGGGCTTTGGCTGTTCACTGACTTACTTAAAGTGCATTTGTTTTCCTGCATGACCAGATTGCCCACAGATGTTTTTTAAGTTGCCTTCATACCATGGGAAGACAAATGGGGCAGCAACTGAATTTCATTGCCCCAAGCAGCCACCTTCCTGCAGAGTCTCCCCGTGACCCCTGTGGCTGAGATGTTGTGTGACGTCTCTGGGAAGAAAATGTCATCACTGTGTTTGCGTGGTTGTCGGTTGAGGTCTTAATCCCCCGCACATCTCCTTTTGCTTGTCTGCAGACACATCGGCTCTCAAAGAAGTGAACAAGTAGAACTTGCTTCTTCACAAGTGAGCAATTTTCCAGAGTGAACGTGTGTTTTCCTTACCAAGCTACCAGTTTCATGGGGCACATACTCCTTTTTGTTCATACTCCTTCTTGTTGTTTCTCCTCTAACAGGCATAATGCCCAACTCATGACAGGTGTGCAGTAAATAGTGGGTGGTGGATGGATGGATGGATGAGTGGATGGAATACTGGTTGGATGGATGGGCAAAAGAGAAACCTAAAAGAAAATAAAGTAAAGGGCAGTGGAGGGCTTCCCTAGTAGCTTAGCTGGTAGAGAATCCATCTGCAATGCAAGAGACCTCAGTTCGATTCCTGGGTGGGAGTGATCTCCTGGAGAAGGGATAGGCTATCCACTCCAGTATTCATGGGCTTCCCTGGTGGCTCAGTTGGTGAAGAATCCTCCTGCAATGTGGGAGACCTGGGTTCGATCCCTGGCTTGGGAAGATCCCCTGGAGGAAGGCATGGCAACCCACTCCAGTATTCTTGCCTGGAGAATCCTCATGGACAGAGGAGCCTGGTGGGTTACAGTCCATGGGGTCACAAAGAGTCAGACATGACTAAGTGTTTAGCACACATGGGCGCATACACACACACACAGCAGTGGCACGCACACACAAAAACGGCTGTGGAGCACATGAAAACCTGGAGCTTGGCTCAAAGAGCGGGAGTGATAGAGGGTGACACTCGGAATGATAAGGCCAAGCAGGAGGCAGGCAGGGAGTTGGAAACTGGCCTTTGGGAGTGGCTGAAGAGAAAATGGTAAGACCAGGGAGCACAGGTAGGAGGGCGGTATCCTGTGTTGTTCACAAGAAACAGCCAGAGGTGAAGAACAGGGAGAGGGAGAGCAAAGGGCAGGGTTGAGAAGAGCTCTGTGGGCAAGGGGCGCGGACATCTGTCCGTGTAGCGTGTGGACCGGCGGCTGGCAGAGGGGCCACAGTGGCTGAAGCTGCGTGTCGGCACATGGACACGCAGTGGCTTTCGGGGCGGGGGCGGCGGGCTGCTCAGTCAGGCTCAGGGTTTGCGGGGGTGAGAGGTGGAGGAGTCGAGGGGCTTTGTAAGGCTGGTAAGAGTTTGTTTTTTTCCTGGGATTGCAAGCTTAGGGTTACCTTCTGTAGGGAAGTGCCATCTCTCCAAATGGGGGAGAAAAGTGAAACTGGCAGACAGCTCCAACCCGGAGAAGCAAATACATTGTTTGGAGCTTTATTTTATTCCTCTGGAAATTGACCGTATTGTATTTTTATGTAAATAATTCACAACAGCGTGGTATTTGCAAAGGGGTGAAAAGAGAATGCTGGTAAACGAAGTTGAGACACCATATTGTGTTTTCACATCAACAGTGTATACTATTGCTTGCAGTGGGTCCAAAAAAACAAGTGCGTATCCAAGAGGCGAACTACCTGTTAACTGTAAGCTTATTCATCTCTTCCTGCCCTTTAAGACCTTATTTGAAAACCACCTTTTCCATGGAGATCTTGGGATCACTCCAGACCTATGTCATCCTTGCCAGCTCTAACGTCTATAATATAATTGTCTTTGTAGCTTCTGGAGCACTTTTTACACGTTTCAGCATTCCTTACAGGCCTGTCATAATCTGGTGTGGAGCCCTAGAGGGGCAGGTCACATGTCTTACTTACCTGTATATATTCATAGGGGTTTGCAAAGAGGAGGGTTCATAGATGTCCTTAAACACGACTGGCCGTGCAACAGTTACCAAAAATACATTCTGCTTTCATTGTTACTGGAGTTGATATCTGTGTGTGTTGGGAGTTGTGCTTAGTTAGCTAAAATCTGCCCACCACCCCCTAGCAGGCTTCCCAGGCCGGTATGACTTCTTCAGCCAAGATGTGACAGTTTGCTCTCAAAGCTCCTTGTAGACAAACTCAGGCTGTCGGATCGAGTGAATGACAGTGCAAGAAACAGTGTTGAACCTTGGTCCAAACTGAGATGGGCTTTCAGGTTTTGTGTCTGGCTCTGATCCTCGTGAGGTTTTGGTGTCCTGAGTGGGATTCAGTAACTGGTATGTCACAGTTTTGAAAAAAAACCGTGGGTTTTCCCTGGCAGCACTCCTTTTTCTGCCGGTTGACAGAAGACAAGAAGTCAGAGAAATTCTTCAAGGTTTTCTATGACCGAATGAAGGTGGCCCAGCAGGAAATCAAGGCAACAGTGACCGTGAACACCAGTGACTTGGGAAATAAAAAGAAGGATGACGAAGAGAACAGGGATGCCCCGTCACGGAAAAAAGGTAAACACTCCCCTGCTTGCTGCTCTGGGGTCAGCTGGATTGTGAACATGGGAGGACCGCTGGTTTTGCTTTAATTTTTACAGGACTTCTAGACTCCCAGATGGGTTCTAACTGGGGCTTTCAGAAGAATAAAACCAGTCTGATTGTGATAAAACTCTTCCTCTGTAACCTGCAAGAGTGGCTCAGTGGTAAAAGAATCTGCCTGCAATGCAGGAGACTCAGTTTTGATCCCTGTGTTAGGAAGAGCCCCTGGAGGAGGGCATGGCAACCCACTCCAGTATTCTTGCCTGGGAAATCCCATGGACAGAAGAGCCTTGCAGGCTACAGTCCATGGGGCTGCAAAGAGTCGGACATGACTTAGTGACTAAACAACAGCAACAGCATGTAACCTGAACTGAATTCCTGCTGCTTGGGAAACTCCTAATGTTTAATAAACTAATACTTTCTTGGTCAAACTCAGGGTTTTATTGGCAGGAAATCCACTGATAATCTCTTCCTGTAATTTTCATTTAATGTCCAAGAAAGCTGAGGAAGATACACACTTTAAAACAAAAGGCATTGTCTAATCCTCCCTTATTCTCTAAAATATTCGAAAATTCATGAAGCTTTTTATCCATTACCTTCCTTGAAGAGAGGTAATACTGGGGAGTGGGTAGACTCAAAAGTGCTAGAGTCAGATGGCCTTGGGCAGATCTGAGCCTTGTTTTCTTTACGTTTAGAGCTGGGTTTCTCAGCCACAGCACGTGGGACGTCTGCACAGTCCATTGCTGTCAGGGCTGCCCTGCGCATTGCAGGCTGGGTACCAGCATATGTGGCCTCATCCCAGTGGATGCCACTGCCAGTATGCTAAGTCGCTTCTGTCACGTCCAACTCTTTGTGACCTCATGGACTGTAGCTCGCCAGGCACCTCTGTCCATGAGATTCTCCAGGCAAGAATACTGGAGTGGGTTGCCATGCCCTCCTCCAGGGGATCTTCCTGACCCAGAGACCGAACCCGCATCTCTCATGTCTCCTGCTTTGGCAGGTGGGTTCTTTACCACTAGCACCACCTGGGAAGCCTGTAGGTACCAATAGCCCTTCTCCAACTTGAAAGCTCTCCAGATATTTCCTGTCATCCCCTGGGTGGAAATGAGGTCAAAGTCACCCCTAGTTGGTAACCACTGGTGTAGGATGGGGATAAACAGAAGAAAAAGAAGGAAGGCTTACATTTACTGAGTACTTCCTACGAACCAGGCACTGTCCAAAGTCCTTTACACTTGCTCCATTTAGGACTCAAGTCAACACTGTAAAATATTTTACATCCATTTTACAGACCAGGAAACTGAGGCATCAGAACGGTAATTGTTAAGAACATGGAACTAGTAAGTATAAGAGTCAGGATCTGAATGCAGGCAGTCCAGCAACAGAGTCTAATGCCCCCAACACTGGTGCCTGGTTACCTTACAGGGTTAGTGTGAGAATTCAGTGAGGTAATTAATACACATCAAGTGCTTGATCACAGTGCCCTGGGGCTCCGTAAAGGGTTCTATCAATTGTCATACAGTAACAGTAATTACCATTTGCTTAGCTTATGTTGACCCTCTGGGGAACCCTCTCAGAGGACTTTAGTGATGTTCTCCCCATTTTACAGATGAGGAAGCTGAGGCCCAGAGTCATAGGTGTGTGAAGCTGGCAGAATCTCTACTACTTTTCCTCTAAATGAGAGCAAGCTGAGAGGATGCCTTAGAGCCACGAGTGAGCTGGCAGAGGCCGACTCAGTTTTAATTCTAAGGGCTGAGAGAAGATAGTGGCATCTTGGAGCTTTTTGCCAACCTTGAGGCGCTCTCTAGTGATCGTAGAACTTAGGTCTCTCTGAACATCGTCTCTTAGGTCTCTCTGAACATCGTCTCTGGCGTGGTGAAAAACGTTCCAAGGATTCGGCAGCATTGATCATTTCACGTTTGCATTCTAGCCAAAGAGCCTGCGACGCAGATTACAGAAGAGGTTCGGGATCAGCTCCTGGAGGCCTCTGCCGCCACCCGCAAAGCCTTCACCACCTTCAGGAGGGAGGCTGACCCCGACGACCACTACCAGTCCGGAGAGGGCGCCCAGGCCGCGGCGGACAAGAGCAAGGACGACCTGGAGATGAGCGCGGTCATCACCATCATGCAGCCCATCCTGCGCTTCCTGCAGCTGCTGTGCGAAAACCACAACCGGGACCTCCAGGTGAGGGCGGGGCG
>SJYC01083595.1:0-47495 GCA_006408675.1 Madoqua kirkii | reverse complement strand
GGAGTCCAAGCTCCTCACAGCTCCGCCCAGCTTCTCTGGGACTTGTGGGCTCCTCTCCCTTCAGCCAGTCTCCTCCAACTGAGGGCCCAGACTGTCCTTGACCTCCGAAGCGTCTGTCTCATCTTCTCAGGGGTAAAATCTCACGCGCATCTGTGTTGTCGCCCCTGCTGCACATATATATTTGTGATGTGTGTGTGTGCGCACGCCTGTGTCTGCCTGGTCGTCTGCCACGTTTTGATGTTTAGGTGCACAGGTAAATCTTGACCTAGTGGTGCGGTGGCTGATTAAATATACTAGACTTACAGAATCTGGTGCATGGAAGTTCTAATCAAAATGTTTTGGTTGAATGAATGAAGTGGTCTTCTGGTATTCTACATTTGTTGTTCAGTTGCTGAGTCGTCTCTGACTCTAAGACCCCATGGACTGCAGCACGCCAGGGATCCCTGTCCTTCGCTACCTCCTGGAGCTTGCTCAGACTCATGTCCATCGAGTCTTTGATGCCATTCAACTATCTCATCCTCTATCACCTCCTTCTCCTCTTGCCCTCAATCTTTCCCAGCATCAGGGTATTTTCCAGTGAGTCAGCTGTTTGCTTTAGGTGGCCAAGTATTGGAGCTTCAACATCAGTCCTTCCAGTGAATATTCAGGGCTGATTTCCTTTAGGATTGCCTGGTTTGATCTCCTTGCTGTCCCAGGGACTCCCATAAATTTTCACAAATATTTGTTGAATGGATGATTCCAGAAATGCTTTTGTTCACTTTTTGTTGTTGTGGCCAAGGCTTATTGGGCACTTAGATGATTCTGGATGCTAAGTGTCTCCTGTATTATTACACTTGTTTCATAGATGAAGAAATTGAGGTGCATAGGACTCATTTAGGGTTATCGGGGCTCACATTTGAGCCCAGGCAGTCTGGTGGGTAGAGTTTGTGCAGAGGTCCACCACCACATTAAGATAGAGGTTGTTTTCTTCCTTGCAGAGTTTCTCCAAGAGCAAAGGCTTTTCAGGAAGGGCCAAGGATGGGTTCCAGAGATATACTTTTTGTTCTGAGTGGATGCAGATATGTAGAAGCCGTTGGTCCCCAGAAGCGCGCTGGAGCCTGGCTCCTTGGCCATTACCTGGTTCTGCTGCTGATTGTTAGGGAAAATATTCCTCTCTGCCTAAACGGGATGAAGCTGAACCAAAAGAGTGTGCCTGAGCTCCTCTAAGATAGAATGTTTCCTCCTAAAGTAAATAGATTAGCAGTGGTAGTTTTATTTGAATCATGATGGTTTGAAAAGAAAATAATTCTAGGAACTTCGATGGTGGTCCAGTGTTTAAGACTCTACTTCATTGCAGGGGGTGCATGTTTGATCCCTGGTCAGGAAATTAAGATCCCACATGCCTCCTGGCCAGAAAACCAAAACATAAAACAGAAGCAGTATTGTAACAGATTCAGTAAAAACTTAAAAAATGGTCCACATCAGAAAAAAAAAAAGTAATAATTGTAGTCCAAATATAGCAAGGGGAAGGTGCAGCCTTGAAATGTTGCATTGTTGACTTGGCCCTCCAGGTGGTTTGAAGACTTTTCACGTGTTAGCTGTGGCCAGACCATTTGGTACCACAGCTAGAAATGGCTTGTCCTTAAAACCTGCTGCAGAATCTCTACCTAGGTAAGCTGAGTAATGAATTTAATTGTTAAACAGTAAGAACAGTGAGATGGTACTGGATGAAGTTTGCAGTATTAATACCATCTGCACTGATTTTTCAATCCAATGAGTCTGAAGAGCCTGGGCTTTGAAACAGCATTCAGATCCAAGGTCATCAGCCAGCCAAGTCTGGCCCAAACTTCAAAACGAAGGAGTTTCTGTCAGCCAGGCAGGGACTTCAGGCTCGTTCTCGACTTTGACACCCGCTCATCTCCTCCACTGACATTCCCAGCTTCATCCCTGTCCGCAGCTGAGTGTGAGATCTTGCTATCAGTCTTCTTTTTCTTGCTTGTTGCTCAGACATTCCTACTTTGGACATAGAACACTCAACCCTCGACGCAGTGCCTGACGCCTGCATGCTGAGCTCAGTGGGCGGACAGAGCTCTCATGACCCAGAGGTCAGGGTCTGGTGACTGTCTCCTTGGCTGGCATTTCTCTGTTTGGAGGCAGACTGTATTCGTTCCACCTTCCGTATCTACACCATCCATCACGGAGGAGACAGGCCGAGGGAGTGTGAGCGACACCGTGGGAAACCCGGCTGTCCCACTAGTAGGAAAACAAAGCCTTTGGCTCGACTGTGGCGTGTTTGTAGATGGGGGCCCCGCCCTGCTGCTGGGGTGATTTCTAGGCTGAACTTCATGGCCGTTGCCCTGTACTGTTAGCCTGTATCAGAGTCACTGGTCTCCACCAACCTCAGGCTCCAAAGGAAAAGTAGGTTAAGACTTTGATTTCCTCACCTCGGCGAGGACCTGCTTTGTGCCCTGAGCCAAGGCGATGGAGACCCCCCTCCAAGAGCCCCTGGTAAGAGGGAGACGACCACGCAGCATGCCGAGGGCTGTTGTTGTGCCACCTTAGGGGTTTTGTAGATTGAGAGCAGGAGAACCAACACAGTGAGCCAGGCCCAGGAAAGCTTCTCAGAGAAGCTGATGTCTGCTGAGTTCTGAACTAACCAAACACACAAACCCCCCTTGAGTGGAGTCCCATCCATGAACGTCAGAGGGGTGGTCCCAAGGTGCTCATTGCCTGAGTGTAGCTCTGGTTTCATGGATCTGTTCTTCTTCCCCTCCGCCCCCTGGAGCTCCCATCTTCACTGGGGAAGCAGAGGAGGCCCTCATTGTATGAGTTCCCCCTTTCTTGTGGGGAGGTCCTCACAGTTGTTTTGTACCTTATTGTTCAGTCGTGGCCAACATGGCTGAGCCTGCAGCATGCCAGGCTTCCCTGTCCTCCACCATCTCCCAGAGTTGGCTCAAACGCATGTCCATTGAGTCAGTGATGCCATCCAACCATCTCATTTTCTGTCGCTCCCTTTTCCTTCTGCCCTTAGTCATTCCCAGCATTAGAGTCTTTTCCGTTGAGTTGGTTCTTTACATCAGGCGGCCAGAGTTTTGGAGCTTCAGCCTCAGCATCGGTTGATTCCCTTTAGCATTGACTGGTTTGATCTCCTTGATGTCCAAGGGACTCTAAGAGTCTTCTCCAGCACCACAGTTCAAAAGCATCAATTCTTCGACACTCAGCTGTCTTTAGCTCTTAGCAAAACTCTGAATTAAATCTCCAAGACCCCCATGGTCAGAAGCACCTTTTCATGAGTCCATCTGAAACTCCATTCTCCAGTATACTGGTCTGCCAGAAACAGTGGTATTGTGGGGACAAGGAGTGTACAGTATAATATATTAAAAAAAAAAAAACCACTTAGCAATTTAACCTTCGAGAGTACCATAACACCAGTAATTTTAAACTGTTTAAGGCTGCAAAATTCTTTGAGCAACTCAGAAGGTACAAGGTAAAGCCGATGAAAGCAAGGGTGCTTTGTTCATAATAGAAACTACAGAGTGCTCGAACTTTGCTTTCTCATCAATAAGAGCCCTGAGACATGGGGCATTCCCAGGGTCCCCCAGGGTTCTGCAGGGCCCGCTGGCAAACCAGCAGTCTGGACCAAGGGTTTAGAAGGATGAAGGTTGCACTCATCTTTACAGACTCCCGCTAAGTCAGACAGCCTGAGCTAGTTAATAAAATTGCTCTGACAAGAAGATGCTTGTAGGAGTCTGGCCCTCAAAATGGCAGTTTTAAGCGGGATTCGGCAGCTCTAACTGCCATCTTCTTGGCAGTTTTCTGGATCTGATGGTAAATCTCGGGGTCAGGGTTTCCTCTTGGATCTGAGGGAGAGGACATTTTCACGAGGAAAGAGGGACCAGCTCCCTGGTAGAAGGAAGTGCAGATAAGCCCAGAGAGGGAGGGATTCTGGCCTTTTGAAGTTGCCCAGAGTTTCTTGTCATGTTTATAACCTAACTCTCCTGTTGATAAGTGTTCAGTAGAGATAAAGCCACCAAACTTGACTTTGCTGAACGGGCAGTTGCTACGTTAAGCAAGCTTTGTCTGCAGTAGCAAGAACCTTGATGGGAAGGACTGTTTTTGAACCATTTTTCCCTTGTTTTGAACCTTCCCTTGAGAGGCTGGCTTTGCCTTTGATCTGGGTTAAGGAATGCAGATCCTGATTTCTGTCCATTGAGGTCTGTTTAAGCCCAGACTTAAATTCTTTGATTTCCTTCATCTTCCCAGCCTGACTTGGTCCCTGGCACTCCAAGGAAGACCACAAAAATAACAGGATTTTTCTAGCCTAGGCAAGGTGGGGTGAGTGGTATGTGCCAAGGGTAAACTGTATTCCTTAAGCATGGAAGGAGTTCCCATGGGCCTTTAGTAAGTGGCACAGCAAAAAACCTCTGTTTTTGTAGAGACTAAGAGAAAGTGGATGTGAATTAGGAGGGAGAAATTCTGAGTGGACATGCTATAAAGATCATGAGAAATGGGAGAGGCTTTCAAGAAAGGGCTGCTCACTGTCCTTCCTGGGGAGTCTGAAGCATGTCAGCCTTGATGACTCCCAAGTCCTCTTTCTCCCATTCATTCAACTTAATTCGGATATCCAGGCAGTGTTTGTGAAGCCCCTGGCCCGAGACAGTCCCTCTGCTAGTTGTCTGTTGCTGGTGCTGGTGCTCAGATCTCTTTGGAGTCAGGATGGAGGGCTTCCTGAAAGAAGTAACTTAACACCCTATCCTGAAGGAAGAGAATTAATCAGAATGGAGACAGGGAGAGAGTGACAGACAGAGGGAACGGTGCAGCTGAAGCCCCAGAGATGAGAGAGTGAAGGGTGCTTGAAGAGCAGAAAGAAGTTCGTTGCTGCCAGACAGAGAAGAGCATGGCGGGAGAGAGGATGTCCCTGAGCAGAGGTGGGGCCTGGCAGGACTGGCGACGCAGGAGTTGGGGAGGAAATTGGACCTCAAGAGCCATGCTGTGCATTTGAGCCTAGGACAGCTGATCCTCCCCTGTCCTCTTCCTGAATATTCCTCCACCCCACCATGGCATGGCATGGGGTTCAGCCAGGCTGTTAACAGGTAGAATCTTCTTTGAGGGACTGGAGCAAGAAACGGCTGTGGAACCCTCCTCTGGCTTCCTGTAGTCCTTAGAAATGCACTCACATGCAAGCGCACGTGGTTCTCAAACATCTGTCCTTCCCCCACCTCCCACTCGGACCTGAATGATGGCTCAGTTTTTAGACTCGTCAGAAAGGCTTCAGCATAAGGGACTGAGCTTAACTTGGGGTTGGGGTGACAGTGACGGGTGGTTAGCTTGTTGACAAGTCAAGCATTAAACTTGATTACCAGCTTTTAATCTGTGCATTTATAAATGTTTTAATTATATAAGGAATATATTCTTTGTACATTGAATATATTCTTTATACAATGAATATATTCTTTGTACATAATGAATGAATTATACAGTGAATATATTCTTTCTATGAAGGCTTTAATGAAAATAAGCATTTGGTTAAAAAAAAAAAGTCCCTCTTCGCATTCCCACGTTGTTCTGGACTGAATCCTTCCTGGCCTTTTCCTGTATATTTAGATGGGAGCATTGGATCCCTGTTAATCTGCTATTTGCCCTTTTTGTTTCCTTAACTTCCACATTGATACATACGGCCCTGCTTCTGTATTTGCAACTTGCAATATTAAAGAATGCTGATGAGCTATCATTTGTTTGTGTCCCAACTGATGAGCCTTTAGCTTGCTTCCAGTTCTTCTCTGTCTCAAACAGTGCTATTGCAAACATCCAATATGTACTTTGCAAACAGTAACAGAGGTGGAATTACCAGATCAAAAGTTACATTCATTTTATCTTTTAACTATGTTTTTAGTAAGATAATCCAAAAAAGATTATTTTCAGATTTTCTACAGCAAACATATGTAACTTTTATAACTATGCCCACAAGTATTTGTAGTTAATATTTGCCTCTTTTTAAGAAGAGATTACTGGAGTCTATGATCAAAAAAAAAAAATCTCTGTATGAAAATAGACACTGTATTTTGAGGTGGTTGAAGATGTGTTGGTATACTTCATTGAGAAAGTATCTGCTCGAAGTCTTTTGTTAACATTGTAAGTTTACCTTGAGGATACATACTCGGGCACACGCACACAGGCATACACACAGTTATTCAGTTGTGTTTCTTCCTTTAATAATGGAAGTGACCCAGCAAGGTAATCCAGATGCCCACCATGGCCAGGGGCGTAAGCCCTCCTGTGGCACTTGAGGCTGTGATGATTTACCATCAGGACTACACTCTGCATTCAGCATCCAGACCACACCATCATCATTTCAATAAAACCACTGTCCTTGGAAATGTCAGAAGACTCTGAACTTAACATGTAGTGGGCGGGGAGGTGGGCTGGAGCAAGAAGGAGAGAAATGAGAAACAAGGGTCTCGGAGTCTGAAGTGGGTTGTCAAAGAGGAGCTCTTCTCCACTGCATCCCATACAAAAGCCAAAGGTCCGTAGCTGTTGCCAAGGCTGCATCCATGGCTGACCATCGTGGGGGCTGACTCTTCTGTTCTAACCAACGCAATCCTGTGCACCAACCGACTACGGACTACATGTGAGCGAAACAGCAGGCTGAGTGACCGTTTTCCTCTCTCTTTGCCTCTGCTCCCCAAACCTGGTGCAGAACTTCCTCCGTTGCCAAAACAACAAGACCAACTACAATTTGGTGTGCGAGACGCTGCAGTTTCTGGACTGTATTTGTGGAAGCACCACTGGGGGTCTTGGCCTTCTGGGACTCTACATCAACGAAAAGAACGTGGCCCTCATCAACCAAACCCTGGAAAGTTTGACCGAATACTGCCAAGGACCTTGCCATGAGAATCAGGTAATCCCATTTTTCTTTGAGGAGGTGGGGAAAAAGAAAAAAAGGTGTATCATTTTGAAGCCTTGATGACATGGACTAGCTCAGAAGTCATATAGCGTCTGGCTGTAGACCTTGGGAGTCAGGAGAACCGGAGGCCTCTGTCCAGCACAAGGAAGGAACCACTGGACTTTATTATGTTTCAGGACGTGACCTGATCCCAGGCATCAGCGGGCATCCTGGTCTATACTCAGCTTAATTTGGTTTGAATGGCCCAGCTCTTATCTTTGCTGGGAATACATGGTCAGGTTGGAGGTAAATGAGTAAGACCAGAAGATTGGGCTCTATTTCAAATATTAGGGAAGACACATAAAGGGACAACCTCACGGAAGGAGGTTTTAACTAGAAAGAGCCTTTCTGGACATGAGACCATTTGAAAATAATATGAGGAAAACATACGGTTGACATTCAGAGATGAGAAAGACCTGTTAGTCTTTTTTAAAGATATTTTTGTTCACTTGTTTACCTCTGGTTGTGCTGGCTCTTCACGCTGCCAGGGCGTTTCTCTGGGTGCTGCGAGGGGGGCCCCTCTCCAGGCGCAGCGTGCAGGCTTGCTGTGGCGGTGGCCTCTCTCGTTGTGGAGCACAGGCTCTAGGCAAGCAAGCTCAGTAGTTGCAGCTCCCAGGCTCTGGAGCACAGGCTCAGCAGTTGTGGCACGTGGGCCCAGTTGCCCTGCAGCATGTGGGATCTTCCTGGATCAGGGATTGAACCCATGTCTCCTGCATTGGCAGGTGGATTCATTACCACTGAGCCGCCAGGGAAGCCCAGGGCCCATTGGTGCCTCTCAAGATGTATATTTTTGGAGTGGAACCCAGTAGAGTCATTGCTTATCCATGACATCTTGTGGATTTTGTGAGGTTTTGCACTGATGCTAGAATGAGTATGGTTTTTAACTCAAATGCTAGCTGTGTCCTAGTTGGAGGGGATAGGCCAGTGCTTAAAATAGCCCATGATAAACCCAGTGGCCAGGGCAGGTATGACATGCCGTGTCACTTGGGAACCAAGGCCAGAACCTTGGCTCAGAAGAGAAACCTGGCTTACGAGAGGGACCACTCGCTGTATATTGAGAATCTGATCACAGTTGTCCATGACTTTGAGGTGGGCATTTTGTTAGATCCACTTTCCTTTCCAGGTTTCCTGATGAGACAGATGATATAGTCTGAGTTAAAGTGAAAAGAAAGAAACAAACAAAAAAATTGTAACAGGTCTCTCCAGGCGCAGCGTGCAGGCTTGCTGTGGCGGTGGCCTCTCTCGTTGTGGAGCACAGGCTCTAGGCACGCAAGCTCAGTAGTTGCAGCTCCCAGGCTCTGGAGCACAGGCTCAGCAGTTGTGGCACGTGGGCCCAGTTGCCCTGCAGCATGTGGGATCTTCCTGGATCAGGGATTGAACCCATGTCTCCTGCATTGGCAGGTGGATTCATTACCACTGAGCCGCCAGGGAAGCCCAGGGCCCATTGGTGCCTCTCAAGATGTATATTTTTGGAGTGGAACCCAGTAGAGTCATTGCTTATCCATGACATCTTGTGGATTTTGTGAGGTTTTGCACTGATGCTAGAATGAGTATGGTTTTTAACTCAAATGCTAGCTGTGTCCTAGTTGGAGGGGATAGGCCAGTGCTTAAAATAGCCCATGATAAACCCAGTGGCCAGGGCAGGTATGACATGCCGTGTCACTTGGGAACCAAGGCCAGAACCTTGGCTCAGAAGAGAAACCTGGCTTACGAGAGGGACCACTCGCTGTATATTGAGAATCTGATCACAGTTGTCCATGACTTTGAGGTGGGCATTTTGTTAGATCCACTTTCCTTTCCAGGTTTCCTGATGAGACAGATGATATAGTCTGAGTTAAAGTGAAAAGAAAGAAACAAACAAAAAAATTGTAACAGGCTTGGGGGGAGAGGTTTTATCTGACATCTAAGTGAATTTCCTTATAACCTCAAGTTGGCTTTTCTGCCAAACTGAGGTCTGTGCAGAGGGCCATACTGGTTTGAATTCTGCTGCAAATGGGGATGTTACCTGGGGGAAGGTGATTAATTCTGATATTATGTGAATTAAAACTTGCTTTCCAAGCTCGAGCCTGAAGCAAAAGTGTGCGATACGAAAGCCAAGTGATGTAGAGAGAATGGAACACACCTTTCAAGGGGAAACCGGTGCTCAGAGCCCAGAATCAGTCACACACCATATTTTCCCTTAAGAACAAAAGCCCACTGCACTGTTTGGATTAGATGCGGCCAATTTATCAGTTACAGTGCATGGGGACTTTCCTACTGTTTACTGTTAATTCTGAAACTAGAGATTTTCATCTGTCTTTTATTTTTACCACTTTCTCACGGAAAACTTGCTGCCCTCCCCTAGAGACATGACTGGGAGTGGCAAGCCTTGTGTTGAAATAGCAGTTCAGCCTGTTGGCCTTTGACGTCTGATTTATGACCAGCCTTGGTCAATGTCTGCGTGTGCCTCTTTTCTCAGAACTGCATAGCCACCCATGAGTCCAATGGCATTGACATCATCACAGCCCTGATCCTCAATGACATCAACCCTCTGGGAAAGAAGAGGATGGACCTTGTGTTAGAACTAAAGGCAAGTAGGAATTAAAAGCAGGAAAACAGTAGCATTTGGAAACTTTGTTGTGTGTTGCCTGTGCACGTGATGTGGTCACTGCTGTGAAACTAAATCCTGAAGACAGTTGCTTTAAACTCAATGAATGATCCACATTGCAAGTTCTGAGTAAAAGGCAGAACTTCGGTTTTTCCCTTCCAAATAAGGTCTTGGGAGAGGATATCAGTTTTTCCACTCACAGGTCACATGGAATGGGAACTCATCACACAAAACTAAGAAGCAAATTCAAACAGACTCCGAGAACTAACAACCTGATTCTGAAAGGTGAAGACAGAGAAACAGTGGAAACTCCATTCCCTCTGTGGTCTCTCTTTTCCCCTCCTCCCATTGAGGAAAAGGGCCAGTTGAAGAATAGTACCACTAAAACTATTGAGGACCCCCCCCAAAAAATATGTTGTATGTTGATAGTATCAGGGAACACTTCTTTCTGTTTCGTGATTGATTTAGCAGAAGGGAGATTCATCAATGCTGGGTTAACATAAAGAAAGTTAAACCAGCCAGTATTGTGCCTCCCGCATCTGATGAGTTTCTTTGCATCCTATACAGATGACTGGTGTTGAAGCACCTTTGACGTGCTCGGTCCCTCTGATACCAAAATAGTTTTATGGGGTGAAAACAGTTGCTTCAAGATGCTTAAGCCACTGGGTTTACAAGCCAGCTTGTTGAATATTTTAGAAGCTGATGGACTACTCCTGATGTTGATTTCTTGAATGTACAAGAAAATTAATTAAAAATAAAATAAACAAAAGAACAAAAAACCCTCACTCCTGTCTTAGGGGTTCCAAAGAGTCTCTGAATCCAAACTTTTACTTTTGAGAATTGGACTTACAACCCAGCCTGGTTCTAAAGTGTGTTTTGAAACGTTAGCCTCCCTGAGCACATGTCCTTTTTAACTGTTCCCGTGTTGGGGCAGGTTGAGATCTGCCCTCCATCTCTCCCCTGCATGGAGCACCAGGCACTTTGTCACTGTCATGGGAGAGCCTGGACCTACGAAAAGTCAGTCTGTATTTATGGCATCAGTGGTGGCAGAGGAAACGTCGTTAGGGAAGGTGGTAGGTAACACAGAAGCCCACAGGAATCACCTGGTTATTTTTATTTTAATGTTTCTAACCTAGAGTCCACTCTAATAGATAGTTTAGGTCTGTCATTTAAAAGGATTTGTTTCTTTGGGCTATTTTTAACTCCTTTGACAAATCCTGTTGTGGAAGGATCACCTCCTTCAGGCTCATATCCTTGGCTACCATTTATCAGGATATATAAGAGGAGAAACTGAAATAAACTGAAACCTTCAGGTGTTCCTCATCAGTATTTCAGTGGTATTTTCAGCTAGTCCAGTAACCTGAAGGTTATTAGAGACATTTCTTCCCTGTGAAAAGCCATCTTTTGATGGCATAACAACCCTATGCAACTGCTGTGATCTGTGCTTGGGAAGAAAAAAATACTGCCCCCTCTCACCAAAACAACAGCCTTCGAGTCCAATACATGAAGAAGCATGTGGATTATCATAGTCCTGGAACCTCAAAGCTGAGATGTGGAGGGAGTGGTTGTGTAAAAAACTTTGAACATAGTGGGAAATGATGGTTTAATATGCGTACGGTGATCTCATGATAATATTAGGGGCTATAAGAGCTGATAGTGCTATTTTAGGTCAGGGAAGTATAAGTATTAGTCACTCAGTCATGTTCGATTGTTTGTGATCCCATGGACCATAGCGCGCCAGGCACCTCTGTTCGTGGAATTCTCCAGGCAAGAATACTGGAGCTGGTTGCCGTTTCCTTCTCCCTTAGGTCAGGGAAAGGAAAAAAGTGAAGTCGCTCAGTCATGTCTGGGTCTCCGGCATTATAGGCAGACGCTTTACCTTCTCGCCACCAGGGAAGTCCTTTAGAGAAGGGAAGAATTACCTGAATTGTCAGCCTTCTCTGACCTGCAAGGCTGAATCACAGTGTTGATAACCAACCCCTGCCCCTGAAGGCATCTGAATCTGTGTCTCAGGGGCTTCCTGACCACTCTCATCATCAGGGTCCCAGTGGATCCACCAAGCTCCCTGTTTAACTGTCCCGTGTCCACTAGGAGTTGGACCAAGTGACTGTAAGGGTACACTGCATCAAAGCAGATAGGTGCCTCTTTGACCATCATCTGTTGCCGTGGATGTGTTTTGGGGGTCGTAAGTGGCACCTTCTCAGTCTGGTGCAGGTGGTTTTGGATATATTGGGTTGGCCAAAAAGTTTGTTCTGTTTTGTCTGCACACTCTTATGGAAAATCCCTAACGAACTTTTGGGCCAACCCAACGCTGGACCCATGCCCTCCTATGGAGCGGAACATTTGTCAGGATGCAGCTCCTGATCACCCAAGGTTCAGGCTGGTCGCCCCCTGCCAGTTCCTCCTCATTTCTTCCTCCCTTGTGTCTCCAATTAGAACAACGCGTCCAAGTTGCTCCTGGCCATCATGGAAAGCAGGCATGATAGTGAGAACGCCGAGAGGATCCTCTATAACATGCGGCCCAAGGAGCTGGTGAGTCGGACAGCTACGCCCCTGGCCATGGCGCTGAGCAGCATCAGAGCTCCGTGGGGGGCGGAGCAGAGTATCTGCTTCCTCGAGCTTTCTTTATGATGCCAACAATCAGAAGGACAAAGAGAACATTTGACTGGGGCCACTGACCAGGGCAGGGAGCTGACCCCTGTATGGAATAGGTGGCCTCTGCCTTCAGCACGGCCCCAGGGAAATCCTCCCCAGGCTGGTTTCCTCAGGGAAGGCGGCTCCAGGAGTGTGGGAGCCTGGAGTTCACATCGACAGCTCTGCCCTTCTCTGGCTCACCTTGGGGACTCTCTGAGCTCCACTTCTCTGAAAGGAAGAGGATGGTATCAGCTAGTCCAGATGGTTGCTAGGAAGACTAAGCAGATGACTCCTGCAGAGCCCTGTGCGCGGTGCCCGTGCACGGTAAACTCTTCTGGAACGCACTCATTTGTGGCTGCTTTTTGCTGGGGCTTTGTCCAGGGATCAAGAATTCACATCTCTTCTTGGTATCGAGAATCTGGGCAACAGAATAGTGGTTTTTTGTTTTTTGTTTTCCTGGTGTGGGGGCAGGAGGGTGGTGCTGAGATTTTGGGTTTTTTAAAAAAGAAAACACATTTGTTTATTTTGGGGGGTGATGTTAACAGCTGGCTGTGACTTCCAGGCCGGGAGTCAGGGCTGTAGACTGCAAGACAGCAACTGGCAGAGATGCTGAACTGAACTGAGGACGGAATTCTCTATTTAGACTTTTTCCCACGCAAATAAACTGTAACTGACAGACCTAAATGAGGGTACTAAAACTGTCCTGCCGCCTGGTGACCCAGTGTGTGCTTGGGGCCGGCTGAAGTCCCTTTATGTGTCCCTTTAAATAAAGTTCACAGCGAACCCAGCACTTTGATCTCTGAGGCCAGGAGTGAGTTCTCAGCCTGAGACGGAAGTCCTCTCCCAGTTTACGTAAGGGCTTATGTAACTGGGGTTGGGGGTTGAGGAGACTGGGATCTGTCACTCCTGAGTGGGCACGGATGACTTAGCAGAGACCCCTCTCCAGTTCCCATCAGTCAAGAACACACCCCATCCTGGGTGAGGGACGTGGCAGACCCCTGGGTACCACGGGTTTCCAGGTCTCCCCCTTGTGGCTGAACAGCTTCATTCCGAATTGCAGGGCAGAGTCAAAGGCTTCCTGGAACAAACGCAGTTCTGAGGAGTGCAGCAGAGATACCCTAATGTCGGGAGCACGTGTGCACGTGTGTGTGCACACATACATGTTGTGTGTTCAGGCTCCCATGTCCTGTGCGACACGTTGTCTGTTCAGTGTATTTTTAAAGAACCGACAGGAAGACAAGCTCAGAGAGCGAGGGCGTTGTCTCCACTGTTATTTCCAGGGCCTGACCTGGTGTCAGCTCAGAAACGTGTGGCCCTCTGTGTGCTTGGTCTCGGACACTGAGAAGTAATTCACAGTATTGTCTTCGCAGCGATGCAGGAGGCGGAAATGCCTTCTGAGTCGTTAGAGAAAGTGATCAAATTTTAGTGCCAATTAAGGGTTGAAGGCGTTGTGTGCTTTTTCTCTGAATGATTGATTCTTGATAGGTTCATCTGATAAACGTTGACTGGGTCTGGTTTTGTCCAGGGCGTTGTGCTGGGTTCCTGGGAGGAACTGAGAAAGGGGCAGAACCAACCCTACCCCCTCACAGGAAGCTGAGGCCAGCAGATGGGAGCAGGAAGGCCAGCACCCAGATGCCCTGGGAAGCATGCTCTGGGCGTGAGAAGATCAAGGTCAAAGCTCAGCTCACTCGTGTGAATTTTGTCACGCCCCTTTGCCTCTCTGAGTCTACTTCCTCCTCCATAATCAAGGGGAATCTTTGACACCTCATAAAGCGTTGATGAGCCTTCACGTTTCTGAAAGAATAGTGCTCGGTGCATAGAAAGTGCTGGTAGATGTCATCTGTTAAAGATCTTTTCTTCATGTGGTGTAGGCTGTGCGGAACAGGAAAGTATCTGAAGCAGAAATTAGTTTCATCAGCTATTCCTAAAGGCGAATGGTTTTCTTTTCTGTTTTTCCTGAAATGGCAAAGGTACGGGATGGGGAGGTGACAGGAGGAGATGAAGAGAGAGGGCAGGACTGGCCTCCACCCTTCATGTGTATCATGGTATTGTTTGGGTGCATTTTTTTTTTTAGCCACTGTCCCGTTCTAACGTAGTAGGTCATAACAGGGAACTCTGTTCAGTGTTGTGGGGCAGCCTGGAAGGGAAGGGAGTTTGGGAGAAAATGGATACATGTATATATATGGCTGAATCCCTTAGCTGTCCACCTGAAACTATCACAACATTGTTTATTAACTATGAAAAAAAGTGAAAGTCGTTCAGTCGTGTCCAACTCTTTGCGACCCCATAGACTATACAGTCCATGGAATTTTCTGGGCCAGAATACTGGAGTGGGTAGTCTTTCCCTTCTCCAGAGGATCTTCCCAAGCCAGGGATCAAATCCAGGTCTCCCACATTGCAGGTGGATTCTTGACCAGCTGAGCCACAAGGGAAACCCAAGAATCCTGGAGTGGGTAGCCTATCCCTTCTCCAGTGGATCTTCCTGACCCAGGAATTGAACTGGGGTCTCCCGCACTACTGCAGTAGGATTCTTTACCAACTGAGCTATCAGAGAAGCTCATTTATTGGCTATGCCCCAGTAGAAAATTAAAAGTTAGGAGAAAAAATAAAAGGTAGACACTCACAGATCAGCCGCAGGATGTCTGCTGGTTTAGGGAGAATGAATGGGTTTCCCTCTCCTGGCAGGGGAGGCTGATTGGCAGTGGCTGCCTGTGGTTGTATTAAGAAGGATTCTGAGGCTGTGTCCACACCTGGAGGACAAGTGTCCTGAGCCTGGTGGGCAGTGTCTGTCCCTGGACAGAGACTCCATGCGTGTGCTGTCATTGTCCACCCTGTATGGGTCTTCCTGACACAGGGGCTCTGTGCCATGGCCCTTCTTGCAGGTGGAAGTGATCAAGAAAGCCTACATGCAAGGTGAAGTGGAGTTCGAGGATGGTGAGAACGGTGAGGACGGAGCCGCCTCCCCCAGAAACGTGGGGCACAACATCTACATCCTAGCTCATCAGGTGCGACCCCTCCCCATGCCCCCCTGCCCGACAGTCAGTGCCAGCATCCCATGCATGCGCCCTTACACTTGCTTTTCCTGTAAGGATTCAGCCTGAGGTTGTTTGGGCACGTGGTAACGTGGCTCACGGGTACCGCCAGCCACCTGACCCCGAGTGCGAGGTCCAGGCTGCTTCCAGTGTTCCATTCCCGCAGGGTCATGTCCTCGGAAACCCCCACATTTCTTAAAAGCGTTCCCACTGAGCCGTGACACTTGGATAGTTTATGACTGTGTCTCCAGACACTTGAAAGGAGTCTTAGTCTTTTCATAAATATTGATGAGTCTGTCTTAACTGTCTCAAGAAAGAAACCTCAACTGCCTGGCCTATCGCACTTGGAAATCTTTGGGAACTTGTCACTCTGCTTTGTCTTTGTTTGCCTTTCGGGGGATGGAGTAATACTTCCTACCCTGGCACCAGAATGCCCTGTTTGTAACTCGCTTCCCAAGTGGCTGGGCTTCTGAAGACACTTCCTCTTTCTGGAGGTTGACGTGCCTGGATCGGGCTGAGGTGTGTGGGCAGCCGGGAACTCGGCTGCAGGCTGGTGCTTCTGGTCCCCTCCACCTCTCTTAGGTGGAGGCGTTTGATAGAAAACAGTGATGGGATTGGGCTGGAGGTTGATAAGTCATTACTCCTTGTCTCCTCCATTCCTAGCTTTTAATTTAGCCCCTGGGAGTTTGGGAAAGTTACGTGCACACTGCTGTATTTAAAATGGATAACCAACAAGTATCTACTATATAGCACTTGGAACTCTGCTCGGTGTTATGTGGCAGCCTGGATGGGTGGGGGACTTAGGGAAGAATGGATACATGTATATAAATGGCTGAGTCCGTTCGCCATTCACCTGAAACTATCACAGTATTGTTAACTGGCTATACCCCAATACAAAATAAAAAGTTTAAAGTTAAAAAAAAATTATATGCCCAAATCAGCTTACTCAATTTTAATGAGCAGGTACATATTGATAATGAAATGATTTAAGCTTCAAAAAAATGATAATGTAGCCCCTGCAAGGTTTCAGGGCATTCCTTAAGGAGGCTCTGTGGGGTTGGATAGAAAACCCCACCTTCCTCCTGCCTGGCCAAGGATACCAGGGCAAAGTGGGCCCTTAAGTGGGCATGCACTCTCCATGCCACTCTGCCAGGCTCCCAAAATAGCTGCCGTGCAGAGCGAGCCTCAATGGGGTGCATGGGGCCCCGCCTTCGCCCTCCAGCTTGCTGCTTATTCCCATGCGTCTTTTCTCCCCAGAGCTAGAAGGCAGCTGTGTGTTGCTGTTGCAAACAGAACTGACTCCCCTGTCTGCACTTGTGTTCTAGTTGGCTCGACATAACAAAGAGCTTCAGACCATGCTGAAACCCGGCGGCCAGGTGGATGGAGACGAAGCACTGGAGTTTTATGCCAAGCACACGGCCCAGATAGAGGTAAAGGCCGGGTACACCTGGGACCCAGGCTCGATCAAGGGCCTCCACAGTGGGTACCCTGGGCTGGGGCTGGCATGCGGTCACTGGTCTGAGTGGTGAACAGGTGGTGAGAAGCTACGGTGCCCCAGGGCCCGCACTCAATGCTCAAAGCCAGTGACAGCCAAGGTAGTGGGGGAATAGACGCCAAGCAAGACCACACAAGGAGAGGAGCTGTGAATTCGGACAAGGCGTGAGGACCACCAGAAGGTATCATGAGATGGTACCACAGAAGGACCTGCTGACGGCCTGTTCTGAAGAGTGTTACCCCAGCGCAGACCTTCCAAAGGACAGGAATGAAGGGGCACAGCCAGGAGGCTAGAGTTTGGCAGGCCCCGAGGTGGGAGGTGAAGGTGAAGAGGTGGGCCTTAGGGAGCAGGAGTGAGAGAACACTGGATCAGAGAGGAAAGAGACAGCCCCAGGTACTGCAGGACCTTGTCCGGCATTGGCGGGAGGAGTCTGGAATTTATCGTCAGAACTCCACCGAGGAGTAATATGACCAGATCTGCACTTGAAGACACATACACACACCCACAAGAAAGAAAGAAATCTCCATTTTGCAGATGGGACAACACTGAGAAGGGACTCAGGGGTTGCATCAGTCAGCGAGAGGTCCAATTCTCAGTGTCAGGGCTGACATTTTCTTCCATGTCTGGCTGATACAGAGCCCATGGGTATTTTTAATGTTCCTTGCATTGTCTCCTGGGGGCTGAGAGGGCTCAGACCTGCGCCCGCAGGCTTCAGGCAGTAAGGGATGGTGTGTCCTGATCAACTAATGAGGAGATGCACAAATACAGTGTCAGTGTCAGAGCAAGGATTTTGAAAGACTAGCAGACTCCTTTGGGCCATGTGAGACTTTCAGGATAGAGACACGTTAGAGGATAATCATACCCACTATCTGGGGTCTCGCAGCTGTCCTCATAAAATGCGTCATTTCACCCATCGGTTGACCATGACAACGTCATGACCATGACACCATCATTACGTGCATGAGCATGTAATCTCAATTGATTGTTTATGACCAGAAGTTTGTTCTCTGGAGCCTTTAGAAGACAAGCTTCAGGTATTTGCGGTGTGGAATGTCAGAGGGGAAGGAACCTTGGAAATGGTCTGGTTGAGCTCCTTGCTTCACCTTCAAACTGACATTTGATCAGGTGCAGAGGTGTTAACAAGGTCACCCACTCTGCTAGAGGTGGAGAAGGGCTGGGATGGATCTTGATGCCCAGCTGTATGTTGACTGAGAGAGAGGCGTGAATCGATCTTGAATAATGGAGAGAAATGGCCAGGCAGGGTGGCCTGAGCTCTTGAAATCCTGTTCCTGGGCAGCTGCTCATACCTTCCAGTCTCGCAGGACACAGAGAGTGCTCATTCCCAGGCTTCCACAGACCCGCATCCCATCACTCGGGTCACACCATGCAGGTCGCCCTGAAATCTGAGCATCTGTTCTTGCCAGGAGACCACCTGTTCCTCCATCGTCTCTTCTCAGATCATGTTCCTTCCGTGTAAGGAGGGCTGATCCAGAGCCCCCCTGATGATGTAAAGCAGGAGGGCCGTGGGGGACTGCAGACTGTATCCACTCGCATTATCAATACGCGCCCCCCCTAATCCCAGTTAACGAGGTTGGCTTATGCACCAGACTCGGTAACGTGATCTCCAGTTTGATTTGGAAATCACTGGTCTCCAGATGACATCTCCAAAGATTCAGGGAGGCCGGGCTGTGGGAACCTGCCTCGTTTCAGAGTTTCCCACTGCAGCTTGACCTGAGTCATCTCTCTTGCTGCGCTGGGAAAAAAATCACTGGGAGACTGGGAACCAGAAATTTCAGAGAGGGTGTGGCTCTGGGCCTCACCTAATTTGTCCAGCCCCTGGGGAGGAAGGACACAGGGAGGCCCTGCCCCTCTAGTACTGCAGCCTGAACCCCTTTGAAATCTCTGCGCCCCCGGGACTATGACTCAACGCAGTGTTGAAAAATTTGAACCGTCTCCCCCAGACAAACTCTCTGGGGACTAAACCTGTCTAGGAAGAGCATGGGGAATATCTATGAAGTGTCCACCCCAGGAACCAGCAAAGCTAGTTACAAGAACAATGAGCATGATACCAGTATTAAAAGAACCTATTGTTTTATGCATCACACATGTTAGATGCTCTGACAGGTCAGAGGGCAGAGGTCACTGCATCTGTGAAAACCGAAGATCTCCTTTTTGAGTTCCTATTTAGGGAAAAGAACCCGCCTTTGCAATCTGAGAAAGGCTCTTAGGTGAGATTTGTACCATGACCTAGCACTACACATGGTACAGTGGGATCACCACTAGATGTGTTTGGCTGTTTACATTAAAATTAAATAAAATTAAATACTAAGCTCCAGTCCTCAGTTGTGCCAGCCACATGTGCTAGTCCTCAGTGCCCGTATATGAGTAGGGACTCTGCTTTCAAAGGGGCAGACACACAGTTGTGGCATCATTTCATCATTCCCATTTTCATCATTCCAGAAAGTTCTGTTGGACATCTGCAGCCCCAAGCCTTATATGAATCTGTACACAGAACACACTTTGAATTGTTCCAGATAAAACTTCATCACAGTACAATTCATGGGTCTGAGGTTAGAAAAATATTTTGACTTACCAAAACGGTTTTATACATAAATCTAAGAGATACAGCCCAGTCTGGGAGTTACAAAATCCAAGAAGACTCCGGGTCAGGTCTGTGTTATGCTTGATCTTTAATTCTGAGACGGGACTTCCTGGTGGTCCAGTAGTTAAGAGTCCAGTCTTCTGATGCGGGGGTGTGGTTTCAATCCCTGGTCAGGGAACTGAGATCGCACATGCCATGTGGTATGGATAAAAAGAAAAGATAAGAAATCTGGGCTGAATACTGAGTCTGTGCCTGCGCCAAGTGCTCAGGAAAGGCTTTTTGACAATTTTAACCTCCGTTTTTTCACCCTAGATTGTCAGATTAGACCGAACCATGGAGCAGATTGTCTTCCCCGTGCCCAGTATATGTGAATTCCTAACTAAAGAGTCAAAACTACGGATATACTACACCACAGAGAGGGATGAGCAGGGCAGCAAGATCAACGACTTCTTCCTGCGGTCCGAGGACCTCTTCAATGAGATGAATTGGCAGAAGAAGCTCAGAGGTGGGTCAGCGCCTCCAGGTGCTGTGGAATTGTGTGGTTCTGCGGGTTTTGCACACTGGGGTTCGATGGTGAGTGCGTGGACCTCCCCGTAGGAGCAGAGCTGGTGGGGTTCAGGATTCTGTCCGCCTCTGAGCACCAGGACTACCCAGGTACCTTGGGAGCTAGTAAGTGGGCTCCAGCCTCTGAGAGGTGCTAAAAAGGCTTCCTTCTGGCTGCCTTTGACCTGATTTGACTGGAGAGCTCCCAGAAGGACTTAAAATGCTCCTATTTTGATAGAGAAAATTAAAGGGATGGGGAACAGATAGGCCTGCTGCTCACAGGATGACACATTTGAGCAGGAGGTTGAGCCTACCTGAGGGCTCAGTGACCAGCCCATGTGGTCGGAAGACACTGGTCTTCCCCCTTTTATAGGGCAGTTTGGATTGTAGACCCTAGGGTCATTTTATAGACAGTGGAATCACTGGCCACAGAAGATGCGTCCTTGCTCACCAGCGAGTCCCATTGCGGGGCCCAGCCAGGCTGGCTACGTTTCCTCGTCTAAACAGGGCTGCCCTGGCGGGCTTCTCTGCGCAGTTTTCATTAGGGTTTTAGTGTGATCCTTCACTGCCGACAGTATGCTGGGCACCAGCTCTTGTGACCAGCTTAGAAAGGATGCTGCTTCATTCCTGTCATTAGTCAGGAGCTAGGGTTTGTATCTGAAACCCTGGATTTCAGCTGCCCCTGTGATCATCCAGCTCCTGCTGAGAGGCAGGGCTGCAGGAGGGGAAACTGGGCTGGAGGTCAGGTTCTGGATGCTCTGGTCCTCTTTCTCCCTCACCAGCCTGAGCCGGCGCAGACCTGCCTCTGCTGCGGCCCCTGCTCTGCTCCGCTCCACTTCCTGCCTCCCTGGAATCGGTTAGTGGCAGAAGGCGTTGTGCAAGCAGGCTGCCCGCCAGGCGCTAGTCTCACCCCACCCCTACTCCATTCTCATCTCTAAGGGAAGCCTCATCGACCAGCACTTCAAAGCACGGTCATATGTTTTGCTGAACCAACCCATTTGTTACCCAGCCCCACGCGAGGTGTCTAGCTCACCTTTAACAGAGCAGCATGCATCTCCTCCATGGTGTGGACCTCAGAAGTCTTCAGGGACAGGTGGCCCCACTATCAGTGTGTCCTTGTAGCCACCATGGGCTCCATCCAAGCTCCTGTAGCTCAAGCATCGCGCGTTGTGTTGATCCTCCTTGCAGCACCGTGCTCATGCAGTCAGATAAGAAAGATACCCAAAAAAGGCTGACAGAGACGCTATGTGTATGCTTGTCTTCTCAGCTGTGGCGTTCAATAGAAGGGAACTTCCTCTTATTTGTTGATTTTGCTCTTCGTTGAAATAGTCCATGATTCCAACTTTAGGTGATGATCCCGAATTCATGGTTTGGTTCATCCAGACCTCCATGATAGTTATTAAAACGGTGGTTTGGGACTTCCCTGGTGGTGTGTAGGATAGGAATCTATCTGGCAGTGCGGGGGACATGGTTGTGATCCCTGGTCTGGGAAGATTCCACATGTGGGGAGCAACTACGCCCACGTGCCGCAGTTACTGAGTCCGCGCTCTAGGGCCTGCAGGCCACGATTTCTGAGCCCACGTGCCACAAGAGCTGAAACCTGAGTGCCCAGAGCCTGTGACCTGCTGCTAAAACAGCCAGATGCAGTTCAGTCTCGAGCTTCTGAAATCTGCAACAAGAGGAGCCACCGCAAAGAGTAGCCCCCACTTGCCAAAGTAGAGAAAGCCCACGTGCAGCAAGGAAGACTCAGCACAACCAGAAACACGTGAATTTTAAAAAGTGACTTTACCCTTTCTAATATATAGGTCTACTAAGGTACCAGGCAGATGCGTTAACCTATGAGCCTCAAGGGAAGCCCAATATATAGGTCTAGTAAGTACTGATACTAAGACTGGTCAGATATATTCATTCTCTCTGAATTGTGTTATCCAGTAGGTGTAGAAAATAGGCTCTCCAGGGGGCTTAAGAATTGAAAGAAAGATTTTCACCTTTTATGATGAGGTGAGAGACCTTGTCATCCCTCTTTCTGAGATGTTGTCTTCAGCCTGGCAGAATAGGAAGACCTCAGCTGCAAAAGGTGGGCATCTCTGAATTCATTCTCCTTCCATCACCCACTGGCTTTGTGACCTGGGCAGGTGACTGAACCTCTTCTACGCCCTCCCCTATAAAGTGGGGAATTAAGGCTGCCCAACAGATTGATTGGTCAAGGAATGGCCAGCTCATCCTTCTATTGCTTTGTAGCTAATACCTTCTCTTATTTGGTCTGTCTTTGTTTCAAAAGCAGTTTTTGTTTCAGTGAAGCTTAAACACAGCTACAGTTGTCAACTGAGAGATTTTAATTGGCCTCATAGCTCTGCTGGTAAGAGAAAAATTGAAAGTAATAACTGAATTAAACATGATTTGCATATTTAGGAAGAGGAGAAATGTACTCATTAGAAGTGCAATTAAAATGAAATACATTTTCCCCTCTAAGTAGTTTATTTCTCTTCTGATGTGTCTGCAGAAAAGAGTTCTTTGGCTTGTTTATGAAGCTGCTTTACCTTTTCCTGCAAATGTCTCTGGGAATCATCTATTCCTTAGAGAATCTATAGCTAGGGCTCAGATACACAAGGAGGTGTGTCTGAGACACGTGTTGCTTTATCTTTTCTTCTGCAAGTATTGAGATACTTAGTTCCTATACTCTCTCGAAACCTACACACACACACACACTCTCTCTCCCTCTCTCTCTCTCTCTCCCTCTCTCTCTCTCTCTCTCTCTCTCTCCCTCTCCCTCTCTCTCTCTCCCTCTCTCTCTCTCATGTGTGCATGCACATCCTCCATCCACTGTGCCTCTTTGATATCTTCTCCTGGCCCCAGGGATGAGAAAACTCCGGGCTAAGAAAACTAGAAGGTAGTGAAAGGACACTGAGGCAGAGCTGCAAAGGTTGGCATTTTGTCACTTGGTGTTATGTGGTGTCTTGTTCAGGCACTCGGTCCTGTCTGACCCTTTGCCACCCCGTGGACTGCAGCGTACCTTTCCCTGGCTTTCACCCTCATGGTTTTTACATTCATTGGAGTAGAGTGGGAGATTCCATTGCTCTATATGCACATGGAGTCTGTGTCCTCAGCAAGCCCCAGTTCCTTAAAAACAAGACAAACTAGGATAAGAGGGTTAGCAGGAGAGGCCCTGAGTGCAGTTACTTAGATCACCTGCCCTTCTAGGATCACGGGACCCTGTCTTCTTGCACCTGTGTAGATTCCCCGTTGACTTGAAGGGTCGAATATTTGTTCATATTCAGAGTGACACCACAATTTAAGTACGGTGTTAGCCTTATAAAAGTGAGATTTGTGCAAACTATATGCAGAGTTGAGGAGCATTTATTACAGTCATGTTAAAGCATCAAACAGTGGCTATTCTTACACTTGGTTCAGGCTGAGAGCTCCCCCTGTAGAGAATCGTAGCTTAACCCTCACTTGATCTCTGCCATTTCCTGCCTTTTTGTCTTTTCACTTCTTATTAGTCTATTACCCATACACTGATGGGGAGAGGATGTTGTAAATTCCTGTGTTCCTATCAGTCAGCCCTTGGCCATCCTTGCCATTGTTTTTTCTGTGCTGTTCAGAGTTTTCATATTCAGATCAGGAATGGGCTTCAGTCCCAGAAAAACACCAACAGTTATTGTCTTCAGAGCAAGCGGTTTCTCATCTTAAATTTGCTTCAGCAATTATTAATAGCTTATAAAATAAAACAAACTCCGGGAAATCAGGTTGACTGATTACTGGTTGGCTCCTCTACTAAATGGTGACATGAGCTCCTTAACTCTGTCCTTGTCACTGAGCCCAAGAGTCTCTGAACTGAGGGGATGAGATTGCCACAGCTTCCATCCTCGGCTGGGCCTCAGTTTCCCTCATTTATCAAATGAGAGATGTTAAACCAGATGCTGCTTATGGCTCCAAAACTCAACGGTTTGGAAACATGGCCTCTTACCAAGTGCGAGCATGTAAATGAGCAGTTATTAAATTATCCAAGGCTCTGTGTAATTGTGCCATAACTTTATTTTGGCTAGAAGCTTATGAAGACTTGGTTACTGCTATAGGCATCATTATAGAGTCATCAGATCTGTCACTGGCTGCTGTCCTAGAGTGAAACGGTGACTTCATTGGGAAAAAGAAATAACACGCTAGACATCCATTTTTCACCTACTCCACACTTCCCTTTAGAGGAGAATTATGTTGAATGAGCCTATCTTCTGGAAACTTTGCCTCTGGCATGGAGATGGAATTATTCCCCCCATATCTATTCTTAAGCATCATCCTAAGTGTAAGGCACCACCTAAGAATTCAGAGGAAAAGGAAGCACCCGTACACAGAGTGTGGCCACCGGCATGTCTGCTGCTGAGATGCAGCCAAGTGTGGTGTCAGCTGTCAGTAGCAATGGGATAAGATAGCAGCACCGCTTGAGACCTGATGCTTTCAAACTGTGGTGCTGGAGAAGACTCTAGAGTCCCTTGGACAGTAAGGAGATCAACCCAGTCAGTCCTAAAGGAAATCAGCCCGGAATATTCACTGGAAGGACTGATGGTGAAGCTCCGACACTTTGGCCACCTGATGCGAAGAGCCGACTCCCTGGAAAAGAGCCTGATGCTGGGAAAGATTGAGGGCAAGAGGAGAAGGGGACAACAGAGAATGAGATGGTTGGATGACATCACTGACTCAGTGAGTTTGGGCAAACTTTGGGAAATAGCGAGGCACATGGAGGCCTGGCATCCATGGGGTCGCAAGGAGTTGGACGTGACTGAGCAGCTGAACAATAACTGCCTCAAGGGTCTCCTGCCCCTTGGGAGGGCTTTGGGGCCCCATCCTTTCTCTACTGTAGCCTTCAGAAGTGGAGCTTGGCTGCTGACCATCCAGGCAGAGCTCCTATTTCTGGTTCCTCTTCAGGAAAATGGCGGATGACTTGGTGATGGGAAAGGGGCTGTTGTCTTGCTTTCAGCCATCAGTGAGTCAGTGAAGAATTTTCAAGCAGGGAAGGAGTGTGAAAGTGGTCACATTTCTAGCCTGGGGCCCAGCTGGGCTGACTCTGAATGCTGTGTGTCCCCCCCACCAGTAACCCCCCACTTCTCAAAGGCTCATTGAATTCTCCAGTCTCCTTGGGCATCGCCTCCAGTCCTAGGGCCCCAGGGGGAACTGAGGACTTGGCACATGAACCCTGGATAACCCCCCAGATTCCATAACTGATGGTGCCGATGGGGGCATGTGGGGTTTTTAGATGCTCCAACTTTTCCCCTTTTTTCTCTTCCTGTCCCCCAATACATCTTCTGTTCCAGTAAGGACTCCCAATAGAAACAAACCCATCTGATGTCGTTCTGAGCTTATGAGTCAGCTTGAAAACAAGTGACCATTTTTAATGTTTGGTGAAAACTGGAAACAAAAGTGGGCTTGTAGGGGCAGAGCGGGAGGAGGGGCCTGTGGAATTCCCAGCGTTCTGGCTCACAGTCTCGAACCTCATGGGGTTCTGTCTTTGTTTTCACAGCCCAGCCCGTCCTGTACTGGTGCGCCCGCAACATGTCTTTCTGGAGTAGCATTTCGTTCAACCTGGCCGTCCTGATGAACCTGCTTGTGGCGTTTTTCTACCCATTTAAAGGAGTCCGAGGAGGTACTGCCCATGTCTTTAATTTCAAGGAAACTTCCAGAAACAGCAGGATGGCTATGACTTGCGTCTTGAATGTGATCCCTGGTAGTACTGGTGCAATTGATGGGATCCTAGTTCCCCGTTTTCAGACACGATGAGAGTGTAGCTTCTACCACGGGTTTATTTTTTGCTTGTTTTTTTGTGTTTTAACTTTTGCAATGTTGCGTTGGTTTCTGCCACAAGCAGCGTGAATCAGCCATAATTAGACAGACATCCTCTCCCGCTGGCACCTTCCTTCCCTCTGCATTGTCATCCCTTCAGGTCGTCACCGAGAACCAGACTCGGCTCTGTGTGCTACCCAGCAACCCCTCAGCAGCTATCCGTCTCACACCTGATAGTGTATATAGGTTGATGCCGCTGTCTCCATTCATCCCACTGAATCCTGCCGCCACCGTGTCCACAGTGCCCTTCTCCGCATCTTCAACTCCATTCCTTCCCTGCAGCTAGGTGTTCTAGATCCCCTACATATGCTTTAGTACACTGTATTTGTTTCTCTCTGACTTACTTTACTTTGTATAACAGGCTCTAGGTTCATCCACCTCACTAGAACTCAGATTCGTTCGTTTGTATGGCTAAGTAATATTCCATTGTGTATATATGCCACAACATCATTATCCATTCATCTGTTGATGAACATCTAGGTTGACTCCATGTCCTGGCTATTGTAAATAGTGCTGCTGCGAAGGTTGGAGTACATGTGTCTTTTTCAATGATGGCTTTCCTGGGGCATATGCCCAGTTGGGGTTGCTGGGTCATATGGTAGATGTATTTCTATTCTTCTTAAGAAATCTCCATGCTGTTCTTCATAAGGGCTGTGTCAGTTTACATTGCCACCAACAGTGTAGGAGGGTTCCCTTTTCTCCACATCCTCTACAGTACTTGATTTTTTGGTGATGGCTATTCTGACTGGTGTGAGGTAATAAATACACTGTGAGTTTTTTTTTTTCAATTTAATTTGAAATGATATAAACTGTTTATCCATATTTATTTCTCAGGAAAGAAAGAGGAAAAGCAATATATTAAACAGTAAGAGATCATCTTAACCTCCTTGTTTTGTATGTCGGGAAACTATGTATCAGGGAAGCTGAGAGATTTAGCCAAAGACACACAGCCCCTTAGCAGCTGAGCTAATCCTAGAGTGAATAAAGATAACTTTGATGCTCAGTCTAGTAGATTCTTTTCCTATGCCGTACTTGTGGCATTGATTTCAGACTATAAATTTGTAAAAAAATAATCTCTGGAATTTTTTTTTTTTCTGGCAAGAGGTAATGGGAGGTAGGGCATGAATGACTTTAGACCAGACATCCTTGGCTTTTTAGTCAATTAAGAGCTGCGTGCTGTTATTCACATAATGAGATACGCTATCCATAGGCTTCATAGATTTCCTTCCCCCATCTCCTCTGGTAATCTGTGTGCACATTCTAAACATTTTACTGAGGAAAGGCACACCACTCAGAAATAGCATTTTTCTGTTTGGGGCTCCTCAGTTTGCTTAACAGCCTTCTGGAGACATTTACAACTGTGGAGTTCTGGGGGCTCCCCTTCTATTAAACGTCCATGGCCCCCTGTTCTGACACCTGCAACAGCCTCCTGGGAGGCTGACTTTTCCGCTCAATTTTTCATTAGAGCTTTTTGGCAGATCACCTCCACTATGTATATCTCAACCTGGCAGTAGCCACCTTCTGTAAAATAATGGGATGAAGAGCCCAAAAAGTAAGAGAATAAAAAACAAACCAAAAAAACTGAACCGCACAGAGGTAAATCCAGAGCAGGCTCTGCTCTGGAGTTTAATAATGCAGATGTGTGCATGACTGAAGTAAATTTAAGGTCCAGTTTAAAAGTAACAGTGTGTTCTATGGTATATCTAACTTACTCATTTGAGGCATTACCTTTTCAGTTGAGCCTGAAGCCGTGTGGAAGGCTTCACTGGAGTGATGTTTTCCCTGCAAGGCAGTACTTAAACACAAGCCCAGGGAGTATTTTCCTTTAAAATGCATCATGTCAGGATTCATGATGTCCCTGTCGGGAAAGTTGGGCAGGTCCACAGCGCCGCAGGGTGTTCTCCTAGGGGGTGTCTGTCTGTGCTGGGCTGTCAGTTAGCAGATGTGAGAGTGTGAGGTGTTCAGCCAAGGGCTCAGGTGGAGGGGATGGAGCCCTCTTCTCACCTCCAGGGGGTATCACATCACAGCAGATTCTTCAACTAGTACTTTGGGTGTGTCTTCATTTCCCCCCTCCACTTCTTTAAAAAATACTTAAAACTGATTGTTATTCTGTACCTTGACCATTTTCTTCACTGGTCACTTATGGCAGTTTTGAGGCCGCTGTCTGGGGACAGTTCATTGATAGCTCCCTCCTCTTCAGTGATAAGCCTCATTCAGTGCAACAGCTAGACCTACAGAGTCTGGACTTGGTGTCCAGGCCGGCTCTAACACTCACCTGACTCTGGGCAAACCACTTCAGTTTGTCCTCCTTATCCTCCCTATTAAGCAATGCTTAGGTTGAGCCAGTAGTTGTGACACCAAGGTATGAATTTGGAAATCCCTGTAGTGGTCAGGAGAAAATAATTGCTGACCCAGTCAGGATCTCTGGCGCATCCTGTTTCTTGCCCGTGTAAGTTCAAAACCTACTGGATGATTATTAAAGGTCCTTCTGGCTTTACAGTGTAGTACTCAAGGTGGCATTGACCCTGGATCTGTAGAAATCTAGGCTTCCTGTTTTGGCAGTGTGGACTTTAGAACTTTGTGCCGGTGCACTCTACAGAAAATATAATTAGATAGCCTTCGAGAGAAGGAGATTGATCTGACGTCAGGAAGTCCTTTCCATTATACAGTGACAGAAATCCCCTCAAACACATCAACTCACTCAGAGGATTTTTTTTTCCCTTTAAACATATTCTGGGAACTTTTTTTTCCTTTTAAACATATTCTGGGGACATCATCTATACTCAGTGTTGACCATCTTCAGGAAGAAGGTTGTTTCAGCCCTATCTAGAAACAAAATCTGATTGGTTACCTGAAAGTATTTTTTTAAGAGAAATATTTGTTCTTGTTGAATCCTGAAACTAGGGTTTCCAAAATGTCCCTCCTGCAGGAGTTTACTGACCTTTAGGCCAGTGTGGCTCTCTGACTTGAAAGGCTTGTGGCTGCCAAGGACACTGTGGCCTTAAAAGCTCCTTTTCAAAAGTATTTTTCCCCCTTTAGTTAAGAACTGAGAGTCACACAGTCTCTAAAAAGCATGAAAATTTGGCAGCTTCAGAATTCTTACTGAATTTGTAAGCATGCCATGGTGATTAAAGCTCTTAAAGTACTACTTTTTAAACTTTCTTACTGTTGAAATTTTCAGATCTGTACACAAGTGGGAAGAAGAACATAATAAACTGCCACATACCCATCAGCCCATCTTTAACAACATTTTGCCTGTTTTGTTTCATTTATACTCCTACTGTATTTTCTGCAAGATTTTAAAGAAGTCTAGACATCTTGTTTCCCTATGCATCTCTTAACTTCGGAGAATATTTTTAAATGTGTATAATCACCATAGCATTCTCATATCTAAAAAGAACTAACAATAAATCATGTAATGCTGCTGCTGCTGCTGCTGCTGCTAAGTCGCTTCAGTCATGTCCGACTCTGTGCGACCCCATAGATGGCAGCCCACCAGGCTCCCGCCTCCCTGGGATTCTCCAGGCAAGAACACTGGAGTGGGTTGCCATTTCCTTCTCCAGTGCATGAAAGTGAAAAGTGAAAGTGAAGGCGCTCAGTCGTGTCCGGCTCTTAGTGACCCCATGGACTGCAGCCCACCAGGCTCCCCCGTCCCTGGGATTCTCCAGGCAAGAACACTGGAGTGGGTTGCCATTTCTTCCTCCAATGCATGCCTGTCCCTATTCGTGTTTCTCCAGTTGTCTCAAAGAAATCTTTTATAGTTGTTTCTTTGGAATCTAACATTAATTTTTTTCTAATAATTTTTAAATTGGAGTATAACTGCTTTATAGTGATGTGTTAATTTTTGCTGTACAACATCGTGAATCAGCCATATGTAAATAAATCCCCTTCCTCTTGAGCCTCCCTCCTACTTCCCCAATTCCATTACCCATGCTAGGTCATCACAGAGCAGCAAGCTTCCTATGTTATACAGCAGCTTCCCACTAGCTATTTATTTTACATATCTAGCATTAATTTTTAACTCTGCTTTTTTAGTGAGAAAACAGCAGATTTTTTATATTGTCTCTTTCAGGATTTGGGTACATGTGTTGTACTGGTCACATTTATTATACTGAGATGTTAAGAGGCAGTTTAAGATGATGATTATGCTTAAGAAAATGAATGGTAAGCCACAAGCTGGGCAACAATACTTAAAAAACATGTCAGACAAAAGGCTTATATCTAGCCTATAGAAAAACTCTTATAACCCAATAATAAAAAGACTACCCAATTAAAATAATGAGCAAAAGATTTGATCAGATATTTCACACACAGAAAAAGATATTTGAATAGTCAAGAAGAACATAAAAAGGTTTTCAACATCAGTAGTTATTAGAAAAATGCAAATGAAAACCACCTAGATACGTTATGAGAAACCTGCTAGAAGGGCTAAAATTAGAATGACCGACAATACCAAGTGTTGGTGATGATCTGAACAGTGCAACTCCCACTGTTAGTGATGGAAAGGGGAAATGGTAGCATCAGTTTGGAAAATAGTATGGTTAGATCTTCTGAAGTGAAATATATCCTTAGGGTTCTCAGATCGATTTCTATGTTTTTGTCCAAGAGAAATGAAAACATATCCCCACCCCAGAGCTTGTACTTGAAGTTTCCCAGTAGCATCTTTCGTCATAACTTCAATCTGGAAACAACCCCAGTATCCATTAATTGTTGAGTGGATAAATAAATGATGACACAGCCATGTTATGGACCACGACTCAGCAATAGAAAGAACAAGCTATTAATATATACAATAACATGAATGAACCTTAAGAATTTTGCTAAGTGAAATAATTTTTAAAAACTGTGTACTAATATTATTTTCCAGTTTTTATGGAATTCTGGAAAATGCAAAGCTACAGTGGTAGGAAGCAGATTAGGAGTTGCCTGGGAGTAGAGATGGGGCAAGGCGTCAGCTGCCAAGGGCGCAAAGAAACCTCTTAGTGTGATATGATGTTTATGTCTCAATTGTGTTAGCAGTTACATGTGGTTAGATGACTGTATAAACTGACCACCGTCATGCACTTAAAATGGATGGATTTTTTTTTTTTTTTAATGATGGTTAGGGACCATCAACTCTGGTAGCATGTATATTCGTGGTAGATTCTGTTTCACCTTAGGTGAGATACATAACCCAAAACTCCATTTTCTCTGTGGTAAATTGGAGGTGATCATAGTATCCTCCGGAGAAGGCACTGACGACCCACTCTGGTACTCTTGCCTGGAAAATCCCATGGATGGAGAAGCCTGGTGGTCTGCAGTCCATGGGGTCGCTAAGAGTCGGACACGACTGAGTGACTTCACTTTCACTTTTCACTTTCATGCATTGAAGGAAATGGCAACCCATTCCAGTGTTCTTGCCTGGAGAACACCAGGGATGGAGGAGCCTGGTGGCTGCTATCTATGGGGTCACACAGAGTCGGACACGGCTGAAGCGACTTAGCAGCAGCAGCATAGTACCCTCATAGAGTGCCAAGAGGAGAAAATAAATGATCATCCAAATGAAGGGCTTGATACCATATCTAACAATTGTTAAATGCACAGGAAGGGGCACACCTGACCCTAGGTCCCACTTCTTCCTGCATTTCTGAAAATCTTCTGCCATTCAGTGCCCAGCCCTGATCAGATTCTCCTTCCGGAAGATATCAAAAGGGAAGAGGCAGGTGGCTGGGGTTGGTGGACAGTTCTCAGAGAGAAGGTGAGTCTTGGCAGGTGTGGACAGAAGGAACTAGGGCAACCCACAGGCTGGTGGGAGAGCCTGGGACCTGCAAGGATGTCGCTTTCCCAGCCGGTGCTGCCATCCAGACAGCTCTGGAGAAGTGAAACTCCTTTATATAAGCAGCCTTAATCATGTAGTGCTGCTTGTTTACATCTGAAGGAAACTCAAAATGTGACAGCATTTGAAATAGGGGTGTTTTTTTTTTAATGAGTGTTTTACAGAACCTTATTTTTAGCCCTGTTGGCTCATGTTATATAACTGAGCCGTCTCGTGGGACACTCTAAATAGAACTTGCAATAGCAAGAGATGACAGAAACTGGTATAAGCTCTTTGACTACAAGGATAATCTAATTGTAGGATAATGCTAATGATACGGAAGTTGCTTTCCTCCTTCCCTTGAAGAAATCTGATGCGGGCAGGGGACCTGCGATTTTCCTTTGCATACTTTTAATAGAAATTAGAAGTCTGTTCTCCCAGTTTGCCTCCCTGAAGAGTGAAGTGTGGCACATGGATGAGTTTTGCTTATGGAACAAACCCATCTGATGGATGCCTGCTGGGCACTCAGTGCTTCCCTTGGGGAGGCTGGAGTCCAGTGGGGATGGGACTTGGAAGAGGGGCCACTGACTGCTAGAAAACAGTATCCCACAGGGCTGAGCAGGGATACTGAGGTTCGGAGACAGAAGGAGCACCAAGCCATTTTGTGAGGAGAAAGGTTGGGGAGGCTTCCTATCAGAGGTGCATGCATACATGCGTGCTAAGTCACTTCAGTCATGTCCAACTCTTCGCAACCCCATGGACTGTAGCCTGCCAGGCTCCTCTGTCCGTGGAGATTATCCAGGCAAGAATACTGGAAAGGGTTGCCATGCCCTCCTCCAGGGAATCTTCCCAACACAGGGATCGAACCCACGTCTGTTTATGTCCCCTGCATTGGCAGGTGGGTTCTTTACCACTCGTGCCACCTGGGAAGCCCCCTGGAAGAGGTGATGTCTAAGCCAAGACCTCAGGTGAACAGGAAAGGGAGAGAATTTCCCAGGTAGAAGGAAAACGTTGAAGGCTTAGAGGTAAGACAACATGCATGTGACTGGTCATGTCTGGGGCAGAAAACTGGAGGTCAGGGTTGGGCAAGGCAGGCCAGAGAGGTGCTTGAAGAAATTGTTGCTGAACCCGCACAGGTGTGTCCCCGCTGGGAGGGGAAGGCCCTGATCTCTGAAATCTCCGCCTCCTGGTTGCAGGGACCCTGGAACCCCACTGGTCAGGGCTGCTGTGGACGGCCATGCTCATCTCTCTGGCCATCGTCATCGCCCTCCCCAAGCCCCATGGCATCCGGGCCTTAATCGCTTCCACGATTCTCCGGTTGATATTTTCCGTCGGGCTACAACCCACACTGTTTCTTCTGGGAGCTTTTAACGTAAGTACAAATCCCTCCATTGCCTTTTTCTTTGTTTATTTCCCTCTGAGTAGGAGTGCCTTCCATTCTCCCTGGAATTTTGGCCTGTGCCTTCAGGGCAGAAAAATACATCCTTTGGGTGAGCTGTTAAAATAGCAGAGGAGAGCTGCAAGTGGGCATCTCCCTCTTCACCTTTTCACGGGACAGTGGACCCCTTCATGTGCTGTCTGGACACTGGCAGTCTCATTGTCAGGGAACCTCTCTCTCAGAATTAAGCAAAGGGAGAGAGATGTTGAGACTTGGGTTCATCATGCCCATCAGGTCATAGAGTGCTAGTCAGGAAGTCCAATGACTGCATGTGAACACAGCCCTCATTTCTGGTGAGGACCACAGAGAGCAGAGAGGCAAGAGGGACTGTTCAGAGAGAGGGCGCAGGTTGAGAGGTCAGAAGAGAAGCCAGGCGTCAGAATGTGGGTTACCGCAAAGTCAGTAGTGACGTTTGAAAGTGCCGTTTCAGTGCTTCCAAAGCTTCCAGTGTGCTTCCAGTGTGCAAGGGTGGACATTGACTCCCTCTGTGCTTAGGAAATGGACATGACTGATACTAAGCCATAAATTGGAGAGGTTTCCTGCCAAAAAGAAGGAACAAGTTGGAATCTGTGGGTATCTAAAACCACCTTCCAGAGGTTTCTGCCCTGAGCATATAAGGAAGCTGAAGTCAGCGCATAGAAATGGAAGTGATATTGCAAAATAGGTTAACGCCGTAATTCAGGGCAATGATAAATGTCCCCAAATGGGTGTTCAGATGGCAGAGGCAGTAAGGGTGTGAGAGGACAAGAGACCATTTCAAGCTGACACGTGTAAGGGGAGGAAGTTTTATCTCAAAGAATGGAAGCCATCAGGCCAGGAGGCAGGAACTGGGAGAAGCATTCTCTCCACTGGTGGAAGCAGCAAGGCAAGCCCAGACCTTCTTAAGGGACAGCCAACAGTTAAGTTTCGCCTCCTCAGTGGTTTCATGTACTGAAATAGGGTCTGATTCTGGACAAGGAACCTGGCTCCCAAACTTTAGGAAAACCCACTGGGGCTCCGTCCTCCAGGTGGGCCTGTCCCACTTTGATAAATCTTGGGTGAAAAGATTTGACTTCCTTAGTCAAATTAATGTAGGAAATGCTGGGTCAAGGAAAATGCAAGGTTTTTTACTGAAAGATTTCTGAGACTTTAACCTACTGATAACACATGAGGGCTTCCCTCATAGTTGGTAAAGAATCCACCTGCAATGCTGGAGACCCCAGTTCAATTCCTGGGTTGGGAAGATCCCCTGGAAAAGGGAAAGGCTACCCACTCTAGTATTCTGGCCTGGAGAATTCCATGGGCTGTATAGTTCATGGGGTTGCAAAGAGTCGGACACAACTGAGCAACTTTTACTTTAACGCATGATGAATCTCTAAGAAGGGAACACTGGGTCTTCATATTTCCCAAACTTATTTGCCCACATGTTTTGTAACGTGTAACTTGAAATTAGTGTTATATGGAATATAGGTTGGGAAATTCTATTTCCAATAGTGCTAAGTGACTCAGGGGTTTTTGGTTTTGTTTTAGAGATATTTTTCCAACGTGGACCATCTGCAAACTTTACCACAACACAGTTTCTGTTTTATATTTTGGTCTTTTGGCCGAGAGACATGTAGTATCTTAGCTCCCTGGCCAGGGTTCACAGCCGCACCCCCTGCATTGGAAGGTGAAATCCTGACCACTGGACCACCAGGAACGTCCCTGACTGAGGGTTTTTGAGCAGAGGATTGGTATAAGTAAAGTATCGTTGAGAAAATTCCCTCAGTAGAGGCATGTATATATATGTATACATGTATATACATGTATATATATATGTATATATATATATGGATTTGAGTGGGGGGGGTGAACTGGAGGCAGGGGTACCCCTTACGGAGTCATGTCCCCCTTACATGAGACAAGCCTGCCTCTTGGTCATAGTGGAGAATGAAGACACAGATGTCAGAGCTTTGGAGGAAATGGTGACACATGGTGGCCGTAGGGTCTGAGCCTTATGCCTGAAAACGGTGCGTGGCTTGGTCCTTTTCTCTAGGCAGCAAAGGTATTCCTGTCTTTACTGGGTGGTGAAGCAGGCAAGAATAATTTCAAATTTTCAGTCACGGAAGACTGGGAGAGGAATAATGCAGCCAGCTACACTGAAGTCAGGGGAGACCTGGTTTTCAGGGTGCAGATAGACCTGAGTTGTTGAGTTACTTGACTTGAGGTGACAAGACAAGCCATTCGTGTTAGGCCTGGCATTTAGAAATGCATGACCCGAGTAAAAGAGACACATGAGCGCTGAAGGAGGGAAGGCAGGCTTCACCTGCAGTGAGTGGAAGTATTTTAAGAAAGAAATACAGAAGACACAAATAGAAGGAAAAAGCACTGTCTCAGAAGTTGTCTTCTATGAGTTAATTCTTTTGTTTCTCTGGTCTTTAGTCATTCCAGAGTTTTCTCTTCTTTAACATCAGTCAGTTGGGGAAAAGACTCTATGTGGATACTTGGTGGCCATTCATAATAACGTTAGCCGGGGGAGGGAGGGAGAGATGGGAAAACTAAAACAATGAACAGTTATTTAGAGAGGATTAATTTAAAAAAATACTTACATGGAGCGATGGGAGAATGAAAAGTAGCCGTGAGAAAACTAGGGCAGAAGTTAAAGAGGAGAGCAGAGTCAGGTAAAGCAGATTGCTCTGTTAAGATTGTAGGGCATGACATGTTGGGGGTCCTGGAATACCAGCCAGAGCATGGCCTTTTCTTCCTCTCTTGGAAACCTCAGCACAGTTCATTCAGAATCGATGATGTTTTCTCACCCTAAAAAAGATCTGACACTGGTGAAGTTTAAAATATTAAGGAAGAAAAGACCTGGTGGATTGAAAATGGAGCCTGTTTGAGAAAACCTAACCTCCTCCGTGGGTGTTGGCTTCCTTATGTATATATATGTATACATGTATATACATGTATATATATATGTATATATATATATGGATTTGAGTGGGGGGGGTGAACTGGAGGCAGGGGTACCCCTTACGGAGTCATGTCCCCCTTACATGAGACAAGCCTGCCTCTTGGTCATAGTGGAGAATGAAGACACAGATGTCAGAGCTTTGGAGGAAATGGTGACACATGGTGGCGTAGGGTCTGAGCCTTATGCCTGAAAACGGTGCGTGGCTTGGTCCTTTTCTCTAGGCAGCAAAGGTATTCCTGTCTTTACTGGGTGGTGAAGCAGGCAAGAATAATTTCAAATTTTCAGTCACGGAAGACTGGGAGAGGAATAATGCAGCCAGCTACACTGAAGTCAGGGGAGACCTGGTTTTCAGGGTGCAGATAGACCTGAGTTGTTGAGTTACTTGACTTGAGGTGACAAGACAAGCCATTCGTGTTAGGCCTGGCATTTAGAAATGCATGACCCGAGTAAAAGAGACACATGAGCGCTGAAGGAGGGAAGGCAGGCTTCACCTGCAGTGAGTGGAAGTATTTTAAGAAAGAAATACAGAAGACACAAATAGAAGGAAAAAGCACTGTCTCAGAAGTTGTCTTCTATGAGTTAATTCTTTTGTTTCTCTGGTCTTTAGTCATTCCAGAGTTTTCTCTTCTTTAACATCAGTCAGTTGGGGAAAAGACTCTATGTGGATACTTGGTGGCCATTCATAATAACGTTAGCCGGGGGAGGGAGGGAGAGATGGGAAAACTAAAACAATGAACAGTTATTTAGAGAGGATTAATTTAAAAAAATACTTACATGGAGCGATGGGAGAATGAAAAGTAGCCGTGAGAAAACTAGGGCAGAAGTTAAAGAGGAGAGCAGAGTCAGGTAAAGCAGATTGCTCTGTTAAGATTGTAGGGCATGACATGTTGGGGGTCCTGGAATTCCAGCCAGAGCATGGCCTTTTCTTCCTCTCTTGGAAACCTCAGCACAGTTCATTCAGAATCGATGATGTTTTCTCACCCTAAAAAAGATCTGACACTGGTGAAGTTTAAAATATTAAGGAAGAAAAGACCTGGTGGATTGAAAATGGAGCCTGTTTGAGAAAACCTAACCTCCTCCGTGGGTGTTGGCTTCCTCCCTTATCTGATTGCTGAGAAGCTCACTTGCACTGACCCACCAGATTAACTGGCAGCATTCCCCCGGCACCTGTGGCCAAGCTAGCTCGGTGGCAGGACATGGTTTTACAAAGTGCAGCCAAAGCGCATTCTCTCTGGCTTTCCCCTGAGTTAGGCTTTTCTAGCAACATGTTGCTAAAGGCAGACTTGCAAGCTTGGGATTTCTATCAAAGGTAGAACTGTCTTATACAGTCAGTCAGCCTTCAGTTTCAGGGGTCAGAAAACCTACTCCATGCTAATAAGCAAAGAAGAAAATGTGACTGAGAATCAAGAGGCTGGCTTTAGGTGTAGCTGAATCCAGGAACCCAGACGATAGCATAAGGGCTCATTTCTTCTTATTTGCTTCTACACTGCTTGTACCTTCAGGCTCTGTGATAATGCAGGATGGATGCCAGCAGCATCAGAGCTCACTTTCTCTCAGGTTCAAGGTCAGGGATAAAGAATAAAATTGTCTTAGCTGCAGTCCCAGCAAAGATCTCAGGGGGTGTCATTGATTCCGTTTGGTCATATGCCTATCTCTGAACGAATCATTGTTGCCAGGGGAATACAGTATTCTAATTGGCCAGGATGGACCAATTAGACCTCAAGGACCAACATAAAGGAAGGGATGGAGCCCCAGAGATAAAATAGAAGTAATTTCTGGAAAGGGGGGCAAGGGACTAGAACTCATCCTGAAGTCCCTTTCTTCCCCTACCACCCCAAGAAAATTATTTTTCCGTACAGAATTAGGAGCAGTGGATAACAAGAGCTGGCTGCTTCTCATTAGATTGCAACACTCTAATGCCTAGAATGTAACAGAAATTCAGAAAACACTTTTAATCATGCTGATCACAGGGTTAGTGGACTGAAGTGACTTCTGTGTTTGACTAACTCCTGTAAGAATGTTAGAAATGATTCATATCTCATCTTGAAAATCATAATTTCAGTACGTGCGAATTTTGTTTTTGTCATATACAAATGCCACTTGATTAGCGTTGCGCATGAAGTTATTTGACTGTCACATTAACTTGTAATAATGCCTGAAAAGCAAAGTAATGAAATGACTGAGATCCACAGAACAGTTCTTGGTGCGTTGGGGGGAACTCGGTGCAAAAGGAAGCTTCTGTTTGGGGTAGAGGCGCTGAAGACACTTGAGGGCAGGGTGCCCTCAGTTCTCACCGAGTCTCAAGATTGGCTTGGTCCGTGCTGCTCTCACTGTGGCTGTCGTTGTTCTCAGGTCTGCAATAAAATCATTTTCCTGATGAGCTTTGTGGGCAACTGTGGGACGTTCACCAGAGGCTACCGGGCCATGGTTCTGGATGTTGAGTTCCTTTATCATCTGCTGTACCTGCTGATCTGCGCCATGGGGCTCTTCGTCCATGAGTTCTTCTACAGTTTGCTGGTGAGTCGCTGGTGTTGAAAGATTTTACATGCTGGAAACTAGGAGAGCATGCTCTGTCCTTCCTTCTCGTCACAGATCGTTCCTTTTCACAGTGATCAGTGTGCTTGGTCTAAAGAGGCAGTAGGCCCCTGGACGCAGTGTTTGGGGCATCAGGAAAGGAAAGCTACTCCCGAGAGAAGGAGCCCTGGGCGTGTGTGATCACACTGCCTGCATGCACGCTCAGCCTGTTACGTTACAGTGATAGACGATGCCCGCAGCCTGGATCAGGAGATGTTGCCTCCACACACCGTCCCCACCCCCTCTGTTTTTCTTTATTTCTTGGGCTCAGCCAGCACTTACCAAAAGAATGTTTGTATGACTGTGCCCTTCTGACAGTTCTCATGGGATCCATCTTCCAGTGAAAACATGTAGTAACAAGAGCAGGAGCTGTTTTCAAAGACCCAAGACCCCATGACAATGAACTTGATAGATCATTTATGGATCCAGGAGACCTTTCCAGCAGAAGTTGTCATGCTCCAGTCTGAGCTGAGTGGTTAAATGTCTTGATCCTATTATCTTCCTCCTGAGCAAGCTTTTAAGTGACAGAGCACTGTCTGCTTATTCTCCTGTCATTACAGGGAATCTTGAACTGTGGAGTTGTAGGTAAAAAACCATTTCCTTGTACCTACATCAAATGATAGGAAGCATAAAATTGACCTTTCTGCCAGCAAAACCGTCCGTAAAGGAAATAGAAGAAGTATATTAAAATGTTGCTGAGGATAAAAAATATTCACAGTCTAGGTGTTGACTGAAGATGAGGGCCTTGGGAATTCCCTGGCAGGCCAGTGGTTAGGGCTCTGTGCTCTCCCTTCCAGGGGTGCAGTTTTGATCCCTGGTCGGGGAGCTAAGATCTTGCAAGCATGGTGAGACCAAAAAGAAAAAAAGACAAGGGACTTATTTGCAAAAAGAGGCAGAGCAAGGAAAGCACTTTCCGGAGGTGCAGTCCATGTGGTCTCCAGGCTGGTGGCTTAACTGCTCTGTGCTGCTCACATCTGCAAAATGGGGAGAGCAGTCCATTTCCCCACAGGGCGGTCACGGGGACTCTCCGCTGCTGTGCATGTCAGTCTGAGGCTAGCCCCACAGCAGAAATGCTGAGCGAGGGCTGTCACTACTGTCTCCGTCTCTGTCGTCCCTTCTCCCATCCAAGCACCGTGAAGAACGCCAGGACTTGCCCCTTCCATTAGCGGTGCATGCTAGCAGAGATACGGATTTTTCCCCTTCATTTTAAAAATAGGTCTGACCAGACTTTGAGGTTTTAGGCAAAGAGGTCTCTGGATCCAGCTGTGATGCCATTAGGTACCCTGTTTTGGTCACTGTCTATCAGAGACCTTTCGAGTTCTGCATATATTTCGGAGCCTTTTTGTCTCACACAGTAGTCTGTGGAGGGGGTTCTAGCTTGTTGGCCTCTCTTTCTCAGAGGCCAACAAATTGCTGGCCTCTCTTGAGAAAAGGAGGCAAAGTTGAGTCAGGGGCCTCTGCCATCCCTGCTGAGGGGCCTCTCTGTGAGATTGGCAAAGAAACGCCATCTCGCCCAGGGAGAGGGTGGCACTTCCTACTGTCTACCATTTGTAGGTAAAATTAATAACTAACATTAAAATTTATTGGCTGATGGAAAATTATTATTAGGGTTAGGGCCCATTTCCACTCTTCATGGAAAAGTCCTCTTCTGTTCACTGGCAGTGCCACCTGGTGTCAGAAGCCAGGGGGCGTTGCAGTGAGTCTGGGCAGTGTCGTCCCAGCCCTCCCGAGCTTCACATGTAGAAAAGAGCTGTTACTGCGAGTTACTGACGTGCCCCATGGGCTCCTTCCGTCCCCTCTCACGGGCGGGTCTGCCTCGGCAGTGGGCGAGCTCTGCATGTGATCCCCGGTGAGGCTGGGCCTGGTGAGTCAGGTCACCTTCCCGGAGCCCCACACAAGTCAGGCAGAGACACGACACGCTGACTCTGGGGTCTGAGGGTTGGAGCCCGGCCCTAAGCTGCCAGTCATCCGAGCCTGTGAAGGCGGTATTTCACGGCGCCATCTGCAGGCCTGCTCTCCCGGCTCTCAGCTGTCGCAGGAAGATCAGAGATGCTCAGAGCCCGCTGCAGTGTTACCTGGGCTCGGTGCACTTTGAGAAGGACCTGCAGGATCAGACCATGGCTGGATGCCTCTCCTCAGTGCTGCTGGGGCGTTTCTAAACCTTCTGGGCCTTGACTTTCTGGGACATCAAGCGAGGTGTTCCTTTTGAGGTCAGAGCAGCATTTGATGTGTCTGTTGAGAACCGCAGGCAAAATACTGAAACTTCACTTTATTCCACAAATGAGGAAAGCCTGTGACAGAAAGGAACCGGAGGGAGACCAGGAGCAGGAAAAAGCCACATGTCACCAGCTTGTGAATGCTCCATGCCAGCAGGGCAGAAAGGCAGGGCCAGTGACTGTGGTCTAATGGAAGTTCACCCCAAAACTGGCTAAACCCAGTCCCCAGCCGCATTCAAGCCACGTCCTTAGAAAACTGTTATCATCCCGAGGTGAAAGTGTGCAGAGTTTATTCACAGGCAAGTAACAGAAGGAGAAATGCAGATAGTAAATGTGCAGGTATTCCAATGTCAGTGACATACTAATTAAAATATGATCCTCTGTTGGACCCGTGATGTAAGGAAAGATTCAAAGGTGTGAACGTGCCCAGTTTTACTGTGAGTGAGCCAAAAAGAGCATCATTTTCAAGTGGTTAGGATAAATTGGCATAGCCTTTCTGGAAGGTAGTGGAGCAAAATGTATGTGTGTTACAACATTTGACCAAACAATTCCAGTTTTAGAAACTTGACAGAAAGAAATAACCGGGTAGGTGAGTATAGAGGCATGTACACACAGAGGTGTTAATCACAGCATCACTCCTAATGATACAGAATTGAAACTATATTGACTGTTTAAAAAAGAAAAAGATGAGGGTTGAGTAGACAGCAGTTTTTCAATACACTGGAAGACTAGGTGACCATTTTTGTTTTTGAAACCAACATGAACTTTATGATTTTCTTCCTCAGGTCAAAATCAGAATAATTATAACAGAAACAAAGCTTATAAAGCTTTGTTCACAAAAACATCATGAAGTAAAACTTGCCTTAGTAAAGATCTATGTGCATAAAATGAAAAAGCTCTCCAAATAGATCTAATTGTTCTTTTTATTAAATATTGACATAGATAGCAACTCTGTTGCCCAAATTCAAGAGAGTATAAATACTTCAGGATGATATTGAAATAATGTCTAACATAAAATGAATGTATGTACCAGAAGGAAGAGAGAAAAGGTATTTCCAGAAAATTAGAACACTGCTTATTGTTAACCAGAGTTGTGTTGATACTTACTCATTTAGATTTGAAAAAAGGTTATTATTTTAGAGACTTCCCTTGTAGCTCAGCTGGTAAAGAATCTGCCTGCAATGCAGGAGACCCTGCTTCAGTTCCTGGTTTGGGAAGATCCTCTGGAGAAGGGATAGGCTACCCACTCCGGTATTCTTGGGCTTCCTATTTGCATCACATTCTCCCAGAGATATTGAGTCTCTCAATCAAGCCGTAACCTGGAGACGTACTTTAAATACATGATCTTTTTTTTACCGAAAAATGTTCATACTTCTCTTAGAAAGCAAGCCGACTATATGCCAGGTTATGGTATAATACTTTTATAAAAATACATATGCATAAGTTACAGTTTTTTCAATTGTAATAAGGCCAGAAGGAAAGAACTTATTGAATAAATGTCTATAGATATTGGAATAATTTGCATTTTTTGTTTTTCGTTTTCCTTTGTGCTTTTTGTGTGTTTTCAAAAGTCTCCTCCATTGAACTCATCTAATTTTCTAGTTAGAAGAAAGTTTTTCCTTATTACCCAGTAATGCATGGCAATTATTTTAAAATCAGAAATTATAGATAAGTGAAAAGAAAAAAAAAGTCACTTGTTATTTCAGTGATTTGAGGGCTGTATAATCTCTATAGTTCTTACCCACAAAAAACAAGTGTCATTCGTTGTCTGAAGTTGCTCTTTCTTGCTGCCTCATAGTGGCTTGCTAGAAAATATTTAACCAGCATTAACAGCAGCATTAGCCTTTTGTACTCTTAGATCTGAATTAAGGCCTCTTCTCTGCTTCCTTTAAGTGTCCTCCTTTACCCGATGCCCTTAACTGGCCTCAGGACACAGACTGGCCTTCTGGAGGCAGAGGACTAATTGAGCAGAAAATGAACTCTGATGTCAAATTCTGCCTTGAAAGGGACTTTGAGATCAGCTAGTTCAGTCCACTGATTTCACAGATGTGGAAACTGAGGTCCAGGGAGGTTTCACGGCCTGATCAACATCTTGCAACAAATTAAAAGCAGAGACAGGGTTCACTTGCCTGTCCCTGGACTTGCTTGGCTCTGCAGTCATTACCTGGAGCCGTGGTAGAGACAGGATTCTCAGGAAGAGATCAGATGTCATCAGCAGGACCATGTTAAAACTAGCTCCCAGCTCCAGAATAACCCCATTCAGCCCTTCTCTAATGGCTCCCCACCATTTCTCCAGCCAAATATCTGAGATTATACTTCTTAGAAAACCAGCCACTGGTCTCCTATACCTCTGAGTACCTACGTGGGGCCTCCATTTCTCATGAAGCCAACTTCTTGCTGAGCCCAGGCCCCTTGGCAGAGGTCAAGCCAGGATTAGGAGCACGTCGTGAACAGCAGGTTGTCCAGCCCCTCCTAGTGGGATGAGAGGCGGTGAGGCTTCCTGGTGTGTTACCACCACCAGAGTCCCGGCCACATTCTGTCAGGGTGGCCTTGGCCCAGGCTCTTCATCAGGAAAGTAATGAAAATTACCATTGGGTGTGTATTTAGCACATACGTATGAGTGTATGCTAAGCACTGTATATATATTGTCTCTTTATTCTTTATGATAACTCTGTCTCTTTGACTCTGCAAATGGCAAGACTGAGGCTCGCAGAGGAAGAGGTTGGTAGCTGGTCCTGGTGACAGCAAGTGGCTGAACTGGGGTTTGAACCTCTGTCCAACTCCAGAGACCCTGCCCCCCAGCCTGGCCCATAACAGCTCATGGACTTGTGGGCAGGGACCAGGACTTGGCCAGTCCTGTATCCAGAGTGGCTGACCCTCAACAGAAGCTCCATTAAATGGCCCCTAAATGAACACACCCCAGGACCCTCCTCCCCTTCCTCTCCCTTGTCCCCTGCAGCTCCCTGGTACAGGCCTGTGTTTTGTCTAGTCCCAGGACCTCGAAACTGTATGCAGACAACTTAAAATCACTATTGTTTTCCTCCCTCCTCTTCTATATTTGTTTTTCCTTATTTTTACCATCTCTGTTTTCACCATTAAGACAGGCAAGTGTAGCATATTAAGAAAAGAGTATAATGCTTTTAAAAATTTTTATTTTTAATTAAAGGTAATTGCTTTATAATACTGAGTTGGTTTCTGCCATACATCAACATGAATCAGCCGTAGGTATACATATGTCCCTTCCCTCTTGAACTTCCCTAGAGTAGAATGCTTTTGAGTTAGCCAAAGGGTAAATTCTTTATGAATGAAGTTGTCCTTGGGGACATCGATGTCCGTCTAGTAGAGATGCTGCTTAACATTGTCCCCTTGTCATCCTTTTTCATTTTGTTTTTAAAGCTTTTTGATTTAGTGTACAGAGAAGAGACTCTGCTCAATGTCATTAAAAGTGTCACTCGCAACGGCCGGTCCATCATCTTGACGGCGGTCTGGCTTTGATCCTGGTGTACCTGTTCTCCATAGTGGGCTACCTTTTCTTCAAAGATGACTTCATCTTGGAAGTAGATAGGCTGCCCAATGAAACCTCTCTTCCAGGTGGGTTTGGACCTTCTGATCTTTTTTTAATGTTAAAAGAATGTTTCCTGATTACAACTGAATGAAAAATGATGACTTTGGCAGTGTAGGTATTTCCCTAAGACTCAAGAGTGTGAATTGAATACAGGACTTAGTTTTCACTGCATTCAAAGGGTGATATGATATGTCAGATGCTAAGTGTGAGTGTCCAGATGCTACATTTAACTTATTTGTTGAATTTCTACTTTAAACTTGTGCAATGTTTTCTTAAAAGTTTGGCCAGTGTATATTGAGAGTATGGGAGTAGGCATCCCTTGGCTGGGTAAGTCTATTTCTAGCAATTTATCCTTTAAAAATAGAACTGTAGAAGCAGATGTTCATTGCAGTGTGAAATTGGAAGCAGTCTCAACGTAAGGGAGTGTTTCAGTAGAGTATGGTTCATCCATGGGGTGGTGAACCCTGTGGATATGGTATGTCTTTATAAACCTTCATGGAAGAGTACCCAAGATATGGTGGGAAACTGCAGAAGAATAACTACATTAGGATCTGTGTAGATATATATATATTTTTTTAATGAAAAATCTCACATCTGTGCTCAGTTGCTGTCGTGTTGGACTCTTCTGTGACCCTATGGACTGTAGCCGGGCTCCTCTGTCCATGGGATTTGCCAGGCAAGAATACTAGAGTGGATTGACATTTCTTTCTCCGGGGATCTTCCCGACCCAGGGATTGAACCCATTGCATCTCCGGCATTGGCAGGCAGATACTTTACCACTGAGCCACCTGGGAAGCCCCTAAAAAGCTCATGTATATCTTTTAAAATATGGAAGAATATACACCCAATCTGCAAGTAGTGGCTGTCTCTTGGACCTTTTTACAATATGCACGTTTTACACTGAACTCATATGATTTTAATTTATAGCAAAACCAGAAGAGATTCCTGTTACGAGAGAGAGAGACAGTGATCATACACTTGAGTGATCCCCAAGTGCTCGTTTCCCTCAATTAAAATACTTGACACTAGTAAGTGAAATATTACTGGTTTTTCGTCAGATAGCCAGGCGCCCTGAGTCCAAGGAGCAAACTAGAATTGTGACTAAGCCAGACAAGCCTTTTTATCCCTCCCAAAGGCTGCGTTCTTGGCATGTAACCTCAGCCTCCAAGTTGACATTCACTGCCAACCATCTTAGGGTTCTGAACTAAACTGATCTGATGCCATTCCTGCTTCTCACACAGACTTGGTCTAAATCTTGCTGGAGTCTGTATGTTCAGTAGTATCTGTCAGGGAGTTTCAGCTGTTTGTCTTTAAAGTTGGAGAGGTGCTATTTAAGTGTGATATTTCTAGTAAGCTTACAGGAATTGACATTTCTGGCTTTTTTCCCATCCAGATCACCCAACGAAAGTGTAAATTGCATCTCTGCTTCGGATTTATAGGCAGGATTGGAGGGTGTTATTTATGTAGAGAATTGTTTAATCAGCCGTGAATTTGGGACTTCAAACATTTTAACCATATGCTGCCAGATTGTTCATCATAAAATTGCCTTCTCTCTCCCAGAAGCCAGCGAGAGTTTGGCAGGCGAGTTCCTGTACTCTGACGTGTGTAGGGTGGAGACTGGGGAGAACTGCTCCTCTCCGGCGCCCAAAGAAGGTAGGACCTCGCAGCCTTAAGCCCCACGTTAGTGCAGCCTCCCCACAAGGCTCAGGGTGCACGTGACACTGCAAGCAGATGAAGGCAGCCTCATGGCTCAGAAGGCCAGTAGCAAGGAGGAAAGACAGGGAGAGAAGAGAGGAATGAAGGCGGGGGGAGTCTACATGGGAATAAAAGAGCGGCTTAATTATTCAGCCAGTATTTACAGACTGCCCACTATTTGCCTGGGACTGTGTTGTATTCTGTGGTTGTTTAGCCTCTAAGTCGTGTCTGACGCTGCCTTGGAGGTAGAATACAGAATGACTAGTGAGTGATCATGAGGAGGAAGAGTAGAGAGAAATGAAGCCAGAGAGGTCGACAAAGGACCAGATTGGGAAGGGTCTGCAGGTCAGGCTAAGCAGGTTAAAGCTTACTCAAAAGTTGATCCAGGTTGTTGAGAGGGGAGTGATATGAGACTGGTGTTTTAGCAAGACCCTTCTGGCTGCAGCTGGAGAAAACAAGGCAGTCAAAACCCCCTCCCTTCCCCCCCCAACACAAGTCTCCAATTTAAGGTATAAAACAATTTGTCCAGAGGGCCAGTTGTAAAAGGTTGCTGTTGTTTTTATGGCTATGTAGTTGCTAAGATTCTTCTGTGAGACTCTTTGGGACCCCATGGGCTGTAGCCCACCAGGCTCCTCTGTCCATGGACTTCCCAGATGAGAACACTGGAGTGGTTTCCCATTTCCTCCTCCAGTGGATCTTACCAACCCAAGGACAGAACCCATGTCTCCTGCATTGGCAGGCAGATTCTTTACTGCTGAATCACTAGTGAAACTCATAAGCAGCTATCTAAGTTGAAATGTCTGTTCAGTGCTGGGACTGGAGTTGAAAATCTGAAAAGGGCACAGTATTTTAGATTTAATAGAGAGAGGTAAGGGTGGTTCTGGGCTTGAGAAATGAGCAGGGTTTAGTGATGAGCACAGTGGTGACAGAGAAAGCCTTTGACGCTTGATTCCTTTATTTTATGCTCTGGCTCCTGTCTGTCCGCTGGTGAGATGGCATTCAGGAAGCATGATCTGCAAATCCTGATCTGTCTTGCCGCTCACGTTCTAAATTCCCCCTGACTTGCCGTTCGCAGAGCTGGTCCTTGCAGAAGAGACAGAGCAAGATAAAGAGCACACGTGCGAGACGCTGCTGATGTGCATCGTCACGGTGCTGAGTCATGGGCTGCGGAGCGGGGGCGGAGTGGGCGATGTGCTCAGGAAGCCATCCAAAGAGGTAGCTGCGCCCCAGGGGAAGGAAGGGGGGAGCGGGGGGCGGGGCGGGGAGAGCGCAGCGCAGTGGGCTCCCGTGTAAACTGCAGACGCGGGGGCAGCACCGAGAGCGGTGATGGGTAGACGCGGAGAGCCAGCTGCTTAGGGCTCCTTTTCACTCTGGTTCTCATCAAATTGTGATGCTGGGCGGAAGCCACCCCCCCACCCCTGCCATGGAAAGGGGCAGCTTCCTCCCTCCCCTCTGTCTGCTAAAATTGCTAAAATGATTCTTTTCTTCTTCGGTCTCTTCTGGCCTTCCTGAACACATTTGCAAACCCTTTAGATCCCAGGAAGTGGGCAGGTGCCACATGACACTTGGAGAACTCACAGTATACCCAGGGGGTGTGAAAAGAGATGAGGTGGTGGCTTTTACAGCTTGATGCCCAA